>OZ023273.1:151314927-151385691 GCA_964007475.1 Hybos culiciformis | reverse complement strand
TTAATTTTCTTTATTCTCGTATGAAATAAAAACCAATTTTAAAATACAACTTTTTTCTTCGGACTTTTCTTTTCATTTATTTACAGAAATTTCGTTTAATGAAATCATATAAAATAAAAAGAATTGAACTTAAGTGTGAAAACATTTTATGTTATACGAATATAAATTACTTACATAAAATAATGGTGAACTATGCATAAGAAATGTACTAAACAAGAAAAAAAAAAACAAATTGATCAAAATAAAAAGTAAAATTTAATGATTATAATATTATATTCGTATAAAAATAATGAAAGCTTAACGTAATTTTTTTTTGAAGCTTTTGACAAAAAAAAAAAAAGGTTTTCAGTAAATTACAACGAAAGATTTTACCAAGATTGGAAAAAAAAAATTAAAAAGCTTAAATATACATACATACATTTTGCCTACCCACCTGATAAATAAAGAAACTTAGGTACTATGTAATGAAATAATAAAATGAAAGTTTTTTTTTTAGTGTTATGTATATCATACGCATAAATGAATTTTATTAACAAAATATAAAAGTGATTTAAAAATCAAAAGAAAAGAAAGAAAAAAACTTATGCAATTGAATTACAACTAACTCACAACTTTTTGCTTTAATTCATAATTTTAAGGAAAATTTTTTTTTCATTTCGAGGAACAGATGGAGATGATTTAATGTTAACAGCTTATGTAGGTATGTAATTATAAATATTATTTGAAGAATTGGTGAAGGTATACTATACTATTAATAGAATAAGTTTTAACAGTTGGTAGTTTTTTTTTGTTGAGATTTTGAAGATATTGCTGAATCCTCTGTATAAAATTTTGTATTACATTTTGTTGCAAACATAAAAATCTGAATGAATTTCAAAATTTTTTGTTTGTTTTATTATAGCATTATAGTAGTGTTGCGCTACTGAAAAAAAAAACATAATTTCTCTTTATAATCTTTAGGTACCTATAATAACATAATGTTTGGTATTTTTTGCCCTAATTGGATTGATAAATCATAAAAATTTAAATCATTCCTATAACATGACGGATTTTTTTTGTAGTTCAACAAAGAATTCTGATGCTAAAGTGATAAAAACACTTTAGAAATTAAACTTTAGATTGTTATATCTTATATATAGAGAAAAGGGTATGTTTAATATAATATTGAAAGTATCTAGTGTTTAATTGTTTAATATAATATTGAAAGTATCTAGTTTTGACCCATTTTTGTAGGAACTGTATGTATGCACTATTTGTCTGACTTTCAGTCATCTTCTAAAATTTTTTTTTCATTGATGTTCTTCACAATTCTTCATAAATTAGTACAGAAAGTTTTTTATTTTATTTTATTAAATAATTAATTAGCTTTTTTCGGTGCGCTGAATTTAATAAGTTTTTGATTTATTTTTCAAACAAATTTTAAAATTACAAAATAATTATAATTAAATTCAGGTTTTAATTCTTTTACAACTACTTAATTAAATTTTCCTAGAAAACTTTATATTAATTCCATGCTTTGGTATTAAACCAACTGAAGAATCATCAAATTCTATCTCTCCTTTGGTAGCTGTTTCAATATTAAATTTAGTTAAAATCATTACTATGCCAAGCTTTGCACTAATTTTTCCCATCCTTAGAGCTAAAATTAAAAAAAAAATTGTTATATTACCTTTTGTATTCTTATTAATTTCTTCAATATACATATATACATTATTAAAATGGTTTTGCAGATTTTGATGATGAATTTGTTATTCACAATACAAATAAAATAAATTATTTCTATTATTTGTTTTTTCAAAAATAAATATAAGTAAAACATTATAAAGTTTTCGTACCAATGCATTGCCTTGGTCCTTCACCAAATGGAATAAAATGTTTGTCATTATGTGATCGATCTTCATGTCCTTCCTGAAAACGTTCCGGTATGAATTTTAAGGGATTTTGGAAATATTTTGAATCTCTGTGGATTCCCATTGTTGATATTATAATTGGAGTACCTTTTAAAATTTTATTTTTAGTTCCTGGTAAATCAAAATCTTTTGTACATTCACGATTTAATATAGGAAGTCCAGGATATTTACGTGTTGTTTCTGTAATATTGTAAAAAAAAAATTTATTATTCAATGGAAATACCGAGTTAGTCGTATACCAACGCTAGATACTTATATATTGGAAGCTGTAAATCAATCATAATGATAATGTTTGAAAAAATATTCGCTAATACCGTAGCGAGTAGAAATGATTTTAGGCTACAATCTGCGATAGCATATTACCTATATTCTGTCAAGATAAAAATGGAAAAAGAATGCTAATTGATCATATGATCTATGGAAAGTGAAAACGACAGTTCACTATGAGAATCGGGACATTAAAGTATTGGCATGAGCTTATGCCAATGTAGGTACTTGAATATATGTTTTTGATTATATATATAATTAATGTACATATATTCAAATGCACTAAGTAAACAAATGTATAAAACTTCATAAGTTTAAATTACTATTACAACACAAGTTTTTGTTTAATAAAATTTTGCAACATCATTGATGATAAGATAAGTATACCGTATTTCAAAAGTTATTATTAAATACAGTATTTACTTTTATGAACTTTGTTTTAATATTTCGATTTTATTTAAAAAAAAATTCAGAGTTCATTTAAATACCGCGTTGTAGAAAATAATTCATCCATATTGATTTTATGTTATCTAATCTGAAAGTTCAACCTGCTTCAAAATATACCGTATATTATAATATTTTTCAATGAATTAAAGTAAATAATATTCTCTCTATACACATTTTTCCTCTATACACATTTTCTTGATTATTAAATTAGCGATTTTTTATACAACTTTCAGATAGGGAATGCATTATCACGCCTATCCTGAAAGACGATAATCAAACAACTCCTAGAATCATGACTGAAATTCGACAAAAAAAAATGTTACAGATGGTATTAAGTATTTTTTATTTCCAGATCATATGTTTCGGAAATATAGAAATATAGAAATGCGGAATTTTTTTTAATGTTGTTTTTTTCCATACTAACCTGAAACACAATAATCCAAATATTTCATATCTTGAATTGATTCATACGTTATTTGGCCGTCATGTTTTTGTAAAGTCTTATTAATGTCTGCCAAAACATTTTTCAATGCTAATTCATTTTGTGACAATTCATATAAACAATATCCAACTGTGCCCTTTGTGGTTTCTGCTCCAGCAATATAGAATAAAAACGCATGGGCTGCAACTTGTGTGATTGACATTGACTTAAAAGGTTCTATACAAAATAAAAATAATAAACGAATCTAAATATTTATAAGAACTAATCATTTATGTGTATACAATATATCTAAAATCTGCAATAAACGGCATTAGGAAACTAATCGGAATATAACTTTTTCTCCAATGTAAGTAAACTTTTTTAGAGGGGTAAAAATCTAAATAAATTACCACTCGGAGTTTCTATGTCCCACAGAGAGTTATCCAAATTAATCATTCCCGTATTTCTTAATTCAATTAATGATTGCATCAAATCTTTTCTTTTCACATTATTTTGTTCTCTATATTCTATTGTTTGTTTAACAACCGCGGTCATAAATTCGTTGATCTCATCAGGTCCGCTTATCTTTTCTAAAAACTTAGCTAAACTTGGAATTAGAAAAACGGATAATGTTCTTAACGAATTTAAGAATGATTTTTTAGTTATTTTGCCATGGATACTGTAAAAATCATTTGTGGGTTCTTTAAAACTATTAATCTCTAGACCAAAAATAGTTGAGCCTATTATGTCTACAGCATATCTGAAAGTAGAAAAAAATTGCGTTATAAACTTTTAACCGTAATTTTTTTTTGTCGGCAGTTTCTCTTACCTTAAAGCAATATTATTTAATTCAATCGTTACGCTGCCATTTTCAGGTACAATAGAATCTATATGTTGTTGTAACGTTATACCAACATCTTTGATGGTAGTAAACATATTTCTAGAAAAAAAAGAAGAAGAAATAATAATGCGCTATTTTGATAGAATTCTGAAAAAAGTAAGATATTCATTATTCATTAATAAAATCCAAATCAGTGATTTTTTCAATAATTTATTTTTAATAAGATATTGCCTGGCATAATATGTACGCATTGTACGTACATAACAAATAAATTATTCTAGTTTTTATTAAAAGAAAATAAATGGATAAATGAAATAAAATTTTGTTGCGGAAGGAATTGCAAAAATGGTGCATATATAGTTTAATCAGTTAATTGGTCTTGGGAGTTAAACAATATACATACATCAAAAATATTATGATTTTGCTTATTAATACATTTACTTACTTTAATTTTCCTGATGAAAAGGCAGGCGTTAGCTTCGCTCTTAAATTTCTCCACTTTTGGCCTTGGAGTGCAAATAAATTTTCTGATTTTTCGTCGTTTTCATCCACATAAATACCACGGTCATGAAAATTATTAAAATATTTAGTTTGAATATCATAAGCTAAATTTGCGTCACGTATTAAGAGAGCAGGTCTATAGAATAAATAAATTCCAACTACAGCTTCATTACCAACACCTGGTTCTTTATATAAATCGTAAATTGTTGTTCCAAAAGATTTTTCTTGTGTTTTTACTGATTTCAGATTTCCCCATGGTATATCTGGTTTAATTTCATTAAAACCATTTCTTGTCCAATAGGAGTAAATATATTTTAAATAAATATAAATAATTGTCACCAAACAAATAATTAAAATTATAAACATAATTTTCCGAATCTTAACTTCAGTACAGTAAATTTATAACTGCGGATTAATTGAGTTTTAAAAAAGCTTGCGTTTAAAATATGTTGAATACATTATACAGATACATACACATTATAATCACTTGATAGTTAACAAATTATTTATTAGTCGTTATTTGTTTTAAATACTATCAATTTTGTTATCATAAAATTACTCGAGAGATAGACTGTTTATAGTTTAGTTACACTTCTCTCTATAGTATTCTTGCAGTAACTATTTTACATTTCATTGTATTTAAGGAATAGATTTCCATTACACTATACCTCTCGACAATATTATGATAAAAAAAATTTTCAAAAATTGTTAAAACAGTTTTATTTCCCGTAGTTAGTGTTATAAAATAACAAAAAATATGTTGAAATTATATATTTTGCAGATAAAAATGTGATAATTTGGACAAGGTCGAGGTAATACAGTGGTAAATAGTGAAGTCGAATACTAATACTAACGCTAAAAGTTATTTGTTAAAACACTTAAAATATGCTCAAGGTCAAGATGAGATGGTCAATATTTCTAAAAGTAATAATACTTAATAACTATACCCAACAATCAACATTTACAAAAATTTATATTACAAATAACCAATCGTCTAATCTACGCCTGAATACAATGGTGAAGCAAAGTTTGAAGAAACTAAAAAAAAAAACAAAATAAAAAGAAATCAGTCTATGAATTAAAATGTTCTATCGATAATTTCTCAATTACCCTATAATAATTAAAATTATTTTAATATAAATTGATGTTGGCCTTGTTGAAATATTTTGTTTTTATTATTATGTATATTTATAGCTAATACGTAGATAAGATGATTATTAAATAAAAGAATAAATAAATTTTAAGTTACATAATTTAAACATTTTAAAGAAAAAATAAAAAAAAAATAAAACTAGCAGCTTCAAATTAATTCTCACGAACTAACTAATGTTTCCATTGTGTACATATACGTCTTTGACTTGAAATTAACTACAAATTGATGAAATGATTTCAATGTGAAAAGCATTTTATCAAAAATCTAATGAAGCAAAAAAAACCAGCATATGTTTACCCATTGAGTAATAATATTTATAAGAGGGACAGAATTCATACAAGTAAATTTTTTTCAAAAATTATGACAATATTTTGAATGTATTGAGTAAAACGTTTTAACTCAAATGTGTTTATTCTTAATTTTATTTTTTTTTATATTGTATTAAGAATAAACACAATTTGAGTATGAAATTTTATTCAATACATTGAAAATATTGTCATCATTTTTGAGTTATTTGAAAATAAAATTCTGAAATTTACTTGTATGAATTCTGACCCTCTTATAAATATTATTACTCAATGGTTTACCTTAATTTGAAGAAAAAAATTATGAAAATCTTTTCACAAATGTGGACTACAGGCTAGAAGTACAACAAGGGCAGAATTTAGCAGATTTTTAGACGAAAATAAAATTACCCAGGCATTTTGTTTTAATTTTTTTCAACGAAAATTAAAAGAAAATGATTTAAAAAATTAGTTTTTAATATAACCAAGTTTCCACACATTTTGATGGTAGAAAATTTGTAATTTATTATATGTAAATATTATTTTTCTCAAATTATTAAAAAAAAAAAACTAATGGTGGTTTTTCCCTATTTTGTTTCGTTTCAGATGAAAGTTTACGTTACATTATTGTAAAAAACAAATAATACAACTTAACATATTAATATTTAATTGAAATTGAAATATGTGGGTAATAAATTTAATTTTTTTTTTATAATAATTCAATGCACACAAAAAGTTTGAATAAATTAAAGCAAAGTTTTAGAAAATTTAAAATATGGCGATGGCAGTACAAACTAATGGTAAGTCTAAGCATTGAGTAATAATATTTATAAGAGGGTCAGAATTCATACAAGTAAATTTCAGAATTTTATTTTCAAATAACTCAAAAATGATGACAATATTTTCAATGTATTGAATAAAAATTTCATACTAAAATGTGCTTATTCTTAATACAATAATAAAAATAATAAAATTAAGAATAAACACATTTGAGTTAAAACATTTTACTCAATACATTCAAAATATTGTCATAATTTTTGAAAAAATTTTACTTGTATGAATTCTGCCCCTCTTATAAATATTATTACTCAATGGTTTAAGTAATGTATATTAATTTGAATAATATTTGTATGCCCTCATTTTTAATGTACAAAAATTTTTAGAGAAATATTAAATAATATACTTTTATTTATGAATTAACCATTTTCTATCCTTCGGTATATTATAAGTATATAACTTAATATAAGAATTTTTTACATAATGTTTTAAAAGAAATTTTATTTATCTTCCCATATATAAAGGGTGTCCTGATAATCAATGTCAATACTTGGAGAGGTGACAGTTTTGTTTATGACAAATCGGAACTCGAAAATATGACCTCAGTAAACACTCGACAGTTTTCGAGTTATTGTGAATTTTCTGAATTTTCCGTTTTTTAAGTGCCACAGCTACAAAAGTCAATTTTTTTAAATTCTAATTGTTGTTGCTCACACTTGAATAACCTTGATTTTAATAACGATTCAAAATAAAACTAAAACTGGGGTACTCTGCTACGTACCTTTGTATTTAATGCATATAAAAAATGTAAAATAATACCTTTTTATTCAAATTTTAATTTTGTTTTCATATAAACCTGCAATGTATGAGTTCAATATAATAAACTTATGTACTATTATATTTATTTTACAGCTTGAGCTCCATTGAATCTTCTTTCATATTCATAATTTTGTTTAGGTAGGTATATAAAATTATAAGAAAATATAATTAGTTTGAAACAAAGTAAAATTATTTTCCGATGGAATTTCTTTCAATTAAAAGCACAAAACGAAAATTAGTTTAGAAGTCGCATGAAACCTATTGTACACGTTTTTTTTAATATAATTTTAAAAATAAGTTGTATTTGCAAAAAAAAATATATGCCTACCTAAATTTATAAAAGTATACAGATTGTACAAACTCTGTTTGCAACCTGTGTGACTCAATTTTACCCACTCTCCAGAATCTATTTTAAAAAAAAAAAAAAATTATAACTTTGGCGACAATATATAATATGATTGAATTTGGTAGAATGAAAGAAGTTATGATTGATAGGATTAAAGGACAATTCATAAATATTTAGAAAATTTCAAAAAGATAAAATTGATAAAAGTCTAACATCCTAAAAAAATTATCAGTCCTGATTGCACTCGTCGATTCAAGTTTAAAATTAAAAATTCATATCTAATGTAATTAAATTAGCGGATGTCAAAAACGGAACAAAATCAAAATACTGATCCGTGTTAATTTTTTTATTTGGTTGTACTATGTATTTTTATATATAATAAGGTGCCAAACCTTAAAATTTTTCAATTTTGGTCCATAATTCCGTTTTCAAGTTTTTTCTTTTTTGAAATGATATTTCAATATTTCAAAGCATTTTGTTAGAAGTGTCAAATTCCGCTTCTATAAATTCTCATCGATAATTTTAATGACATTTTTGGTTAATTATTGTTTTTTCATTTTAAATGCACTTTATTTTAGTTTTATGAAAAAATAAAAAGGTAGGAAGTTATAAAATAATGTAGGTATTGCTTAATATTTCTCAAGTTAGATATAATGTATATTATATACCTAATATCATAGAGTAATAATATTTATAAGAGGGTCAGAATTCATACAAGTAAATTTCAGAATTTTTTTTTCAAATAACTCAAAAATGATGACAATATTTTCAATGTATTGAATAAAAATTTCATACTCAAATGTGTTTATTCTTAATACAATAATAAAAATAATAAAATTAAGAATAAACACATTTGAGTTAAAACATTTAACTCAACACATTCAAAATATTGTCATAATTTTTGAAAAAAATTTACTTGTATGAATTCTGTCCCTCTTATAAATATTATTACTCAATGCTAATATGTAAATAAAATAAATCGCAACATAGAATTTTTTTCAATTTCATTTGCCTTTTTTCAATTTAGGTTTAAGGAATGAGTTTGAACAATATAGATACTTATCCAAAAAAATTTATATTAACATAAATAAATTTATATAATATAAACTAACCATAGCATTATTACAATAAAGAAGGTCTTAACATTCAATCCATGTGTAAAATTAAAATAAAAATGAAATGTTTCTCAGATTTTTATTGCAAACATAATTTGTGCCATTATTTATGTAAATATTTTCATCATGTAATGAAAATTTTAGGTCTCGACCGGTACATACGCATTTCTGGCGCCTCTGATCTTTCAAAAATTTTCTTTTTGGCATTCAAAATGATGAGTTGCATATTATATATAATACACTTTATTTCACAAAGCTATTTTTATTTTACCATATATTTTTCTCCACCCTCGACATTAATTTATAAAAACAATGAAATCGATAATAATCATTCTTCCACAGTTTTAAATTAAATTTTATAAAGTATGTACAGATTTTAATTGATAAGCAATTTTCTTCCTATAATTTTTTGGATTACAATCTTATTTTGTATACCACTGAAAGGCTGAAAATTAAGCAGTCGGTTGACAACAGGGATTTTATTGTTTGCTCTAATGAATTTTAAGTTAGGTACATAATTAAATTAAAAAATAATAAAGTTTATTAGAAAATGTTTATGTTAATTATAAAATACTTTTTGAACAACAAAAATTTATTCATAAAAAATAAACAGTTTAATAACAAAAAAATAGAAGAACAGTACTTCATAAATTTCATCATTTCGATTAAAAAGATACTTTACTTTTAAGATAGGATAGTCACAGCCAGGAGTTGAACATTATTATTTTTGGATTTGTCAATACCATCATATACCAATATTATTTAGTTGCATATCATATGTATATATTACAATTTTCAGATCCCTTGTAAAAATCAGTATCTTACCCATTTTTTAAGTTTCTCTGATCGACATCTATCTACCCAAAACATTCATTTTCATCGGAATACATTAAAAAAAATGTAAATTATTTAAATTTTATATGAGAATTATTTCGACTATTGACTAGTTGACAGCCCCTACTAGTCAAGGTGAAAGTGTACGCTTATTTTGACATTCAAAGAATTGAAAGAGGCAGTTCGTTAGTTTTAAGCATTTTAGTGAAGGTCGGTCAATAAATTTAATGAAAACATATAGCCAGTTTTTTTCATTTTTAATGAAAACGGGCTAAAAAAAAATTTTATACCCTGCGAAAGCTTAATTTTTTGCTTTAATATTTTAACAAAAAAAAAAAAGGATAAATAAAAAAGCTTTCTTATCTTCTTGTTTTAATAGTAATATTTTATTCTTTTTATTTTTCATATTTTTTTTTGCTACATAATATTTTTATCTCAATCTAAAAAAGTTAAGACAAAAAAAAAACTGTTCCAAATCAATGGAATGTAAATTTAATTTTCTTTTCGTACAAAAAAGCAAACAGAACAAAATATAATATGAAATGCGAAACAATATTACAAGTGTATTTTTTTTTTTTTACAAAAGGAAAACTTTTCATATTTATGTAGGCACAACTTGTCTCCAACAATATATAGATACACCTTTTTATTTAACAACAAAAAATTAAAGCTAAAATAAATTTAAAATAATTCAAAATAATTTTATTGTAAATTACATTCGCGTTTTTTGAATTAGAGTATTAGCCATCATCCGATTTTAACAAGATCGCAGTTCCGAATGTATAGTGTTGTGTATATATAACGTAACCGTATAACGTATAACACAGAAAAATAAGAAATGAAATATAGTAAGCTAATCTAGGTTTTTTTCTTTTTTTGAGAATATCGGTGTCTCATAAAACAATGACTAAAAATTTTGGAAAACATTTAAACCATTTTCAGTTAATCTTTCAACGAAAATCAACTTTATTATAAATCATTATAATTTGTAGTTGTTCAAATTCTACATCGATAATTTTTACATGATAAAGGCAAACACATTATTATACTAGTCACAATTTAAAAAATTGCAAAATTAAGTAAAAAGGGAAGTAATTTTAATAATTTATAAGTACCTTATAAGTATTCTATTATAACACTGAATTCAATAACGTTTACATTATTATTATTATATATTATTAATTAAAGTATTGGATCAAAAATAAAATTGACATTACAAACTCGTATTTTAATAATTTGTGATTGCGGAAAACAAATTTATATGAATTGCGTTTGATACATTTTATGTGTTATGAAATAAAAAGGATTTGTTTAAATTTCACACATCTTTAAACCAAATTTTATTTTCCTAAAATTTGTTTACTACACATATTTACATAGGTATGTACATACATAAAAAAATATTATATTGAAATGCTCCACTTTTTGTGATATTTTTGTTCTTGTTTTTTTTTTTATTTAATTTTTATTTCAAAGATACATATTTCTATATATGGCTTTGTAAAGATTTAAACGTCGGTTGTTATATGTGTATCTAAAAACAGAATTTTTTTTATGTTTTTTTTTTTTTTTATGTTTATTTTTAAAAGTCTACTAAAGCATGAACATAAATGATATTAATTTTATATTAAATTTTTTTTTATTGTCCAACGATTCATATTGCCTTTTTTAAAAAACAACAAACAAAAAACCTCAATGACGCAACGCAACTGATGGAAATTCTTCCTTGTAGACAAGAATAGAGCAGTAAAGAAAGCAAATATTTATATTTTTTTTATTCAAGAGGATTGATTATTATATGTCGCCTCTATACAACGAGGATTATAAAATATTAAAAAATATATATAGAAAAGAGATATGCAGATAAAAAAAAAGGAAGAAAATTTTATAAAGTATGTGAATTTAATTTTTTTTTATATCGAAAGGAAATTTTTGCATTTATTTTTCGCATTTCGTAAAATAATAATTGAAATTAACGATTTTATATATTAACCGCTAATATTCTAATATAAATTATGATTATAACACTGAAAAAATAAATAATTGGCGCAGCTATAATTTCAGTATATCTCCTGCTATGTATATAGGGCAAATCTAACTAGTGAAATACGTTAGCAAGATTAGCTATTTATCACAGCAAGGAAAAATCGCTAATACTTTTACTTTTTAATGTATCTGTTCTTATGATTCTAGCAATATTTTTCATAAAAATTTGCACTAAATTTTTATTTTCAATATGTTTTTCTTTAAGTTTGATTTTAAACCTCAAAAGGATATATGGTGAACTAGTTCGAGACAAATATTTAAATCAATTATTAAAAAAAATATTTTTTTTTTAATACATTAAATTTATTTTAACTTTATACATAATATATCCACAAAAAAAAAAAATTAACAAATTCAATTAGTTAAATATAGATTTCTTTTATTTTACTATCCTCTGCTTTATAATCGGGATCTCTAAATTAATTACTTAGCTTTATTTAAAATAGATTATAGTAACTTATATTATAATTTCAAAATTTATTTGTTAATTTATCATTGTATTTAAATCATTTGAAAAATAAAAAAAAAAAAACAATAATTGCTTCATTTATGATTTTTTTATTTTTGTAAAACTTGAATTTAGTTGATGAAAAGAAGAAGGCTGAAGCTTAATGTATATAAGTATATTAAATTTGAACTAATTTTAGCCACCAAGTAAATTTCTTTATTGATTTTATTTTTTTTTTTTTTTGGAAAGGTTTGTACTTCGCTAACTGTATTAAAATATTGAAGAATTTTTTTTAACAGGTTTTACTTCTAATTTGTTGGTATATTATATAATAGGGATTTTATTCTATACATAAGCCCGAATTTAATTAAAAAATTTGAAAAGCTACAAAAAAAAAATAATACTAGATTAATATACAAAAAAGAAATTAAAAATAATATAGTTATTATAAAAAATTTAATTAAAATCAAACCATTTAAATTTTTTATTTTTCTATATACAGGATTACAACATGCGATTTCATTAGGAAATATTGAAATTTCAGCAAAGGTAAAATTACATTTTTTTTTTAAATCATATATACTGCACCTATTATTAAATTAATATTAGATAAAATAAATTAAAAAAGGATTTTTTTAAAATTTGTAATAATTTTTTTTTAAGAAGAATATTATATTATTTTTATAATATAAACAATAATATTTTCATTTATTTAAATTTAATATGTAATAAATATCTTACTAGATATGTACATAATCGGACTTAACATAATAATATTTTTTTAATTCACATTCAATGATCATGATGTGATATAATAAAAAATCATAAAAAAAAGTCCTATGAAGTATTTGATTCTAAATAAATATTTTAAAAATCTTTGTAAATTTCAATATAATGAAGAATTTCAATAAATTTTCAGATTCTAAAATATATAAAATGTAGAATAGTGACTCTTATAACATTCTGCTTTACAACACAAAATAAGTTTACAAATATTGTTTCAGTGTAAACAAAAAGTTTTATTTTATTTTAAATGGTTTAAAAAGTTTCGAAATTTTAAAAAAATGTACATATTTAATTAATTCTAATTTAGTATTTATTAACTTTGCCTAGATTTGATGGCAATAAATTTTCACAAAAAGTTAGAATATTAATTTCTACAATATTATTAAAATTAATAAGATTTTGATTAAATTTTTTTTTTTGATCATTAAAATTGAACAATAATACTATATATTTCCTTTTATAGTCAAGTAATATTCACGTTCAACGATGTTACGACTCGGAAGATGAAACAATGACCCGAAGAAAGAATAGACCTCGATCGGCAGGATTTTTTCCCAGAGGCTCTGTATATTCTAAAGGAGATATTAAAGAACAGGTAAAGATAACAAATAAATAAATACATTCAGTAGAAACTTATAGTTATTTTAGTTTTTATTAACATAAATGTAAAGTAGTTAAATATTATTAAATATAATATTTCTTTACTGAAAATTTGCCAAAATAGCTAGGTTGTGGGTTTCTACAGTACATATACATGTAGATGTAGTATATAAATAAATTTGTATTTTAAATGATATATGAATAAAATTTATTTCAACATAAGGTGTGTTTTCACGAATCGATTTTTGTTGACAGATTCAAGTAAATGAACAAAAGTTAAATATGATTTGAATATAATTTTCTGTTTACACATTCCATAAACAAATTGATGAATCAACACCACAGTTTCAGTATTTTTATTAATGTATGTATTATTATTTTTATTAATGATGAAATGTTCTTTTTTGTACATAAATAGTTCTGTTGGCATTATTTTTTTTTTTTACATCAGCCATATATACGTAAGATAAGTAATTTTCATTTCGTTGAGAATAATTCTTAGAATATTATTTTAAATATATTTTTTTTATTCTGGCATAGGTTAAATCAACTCGTGAGAACGCGTCCTTAAAATCAATATTCTTTATGAAAGTCTAGCCTGTGTGCCATTAACATTTTTTTTGTAACTGCGTCTACCTTTTCTAAAAAAGTGTTACTTATGGATGTATAAATGTATTTAAGAAAAATGAAAAAAAAAAAAGAAATTAAATTTTCATATGCGAAGGATTTTTCTATTTATACATGACAAATAGTACAGTGCGTTACAAAGTTAATAAAGTTGTTATTACTAAATTTTATAGAAATTATACTGTCTTGATATTGAGAGGAACTGGATATGAAAAACTGTAATGTTGCTAAATTTCATGATAGAAGTGACTTTTTATTGTAGGAATTTGAGACTCTATGCCTTGTATTGGTCACTCATCTTATTGTGTGTCCATCTTCTGTTCATGCCCTAGTGCCCTAGGTTTCTTGGCAAATTCTAATAGATTTTTTTAGAGTTTTGCTGAGTTTCTTTTAAAAGTTTTTCAGTAAAATCAATTTTTTGAAAACTTTTTCTCATCAATACATAATATTATTTATTTCTTAAGCAAATATAATTATTAAAAAAAAACCTAAAGAATATACCTGTTAGAATTCCCGAGAGAAACGCACATCAAATCTTTTTTATTGTAACCACATTGTAACGCACTGTATCTATTTGTACATTAATTTATATAAATTTTACAAGGAGATTTTTGTTATCTCATTCTAGTTGTTAATATCAAAATTTTTCTAGCATTAACGCCATTCAAATAAATGGAATGGTTTTATAAAGTCTAGGAATTCAGAGTACTGAATAAATGTTTCATTAAGTTAAAATTCATGTACTCTTCTTTTTCAATTACTTTTTTAAATTATCTCTAAAAGCGATTGTATGAACTTTTTAGTAGTCATTTAACCAGTAGTGTTACATATTGAAAAAATTTGTGTTACAATTACAAACTCTATTTCATCCATTTATTTCACTTTATTTTATTAAAAATTCGTAATTTTTCATTTGTAGCGCCCAAAAATTAGCTTAGTCCAACTGCATTTTCACATGTTTTGCTTTGCAACTGGTATTTCCCAAACCAATTTTTGCTGAAGTACTAGTTGCTCTCGCTTATATATTTTCAATGATAATACAATATACCATCAACTCTAACCAATCGGTAATGCACTTTCGTCGATATGTCTAAATTTATTATTTCAACATACATATCGAAATTAATAAAAAATACTAAATTTAGCTTATCTTGAGATGAAATATGATTTGAACTAATTTTGAATAAACTGTTTTATACTGAAAATAAAGTCCAACAATTTTATTGTTTTTCAGTCACATGTAGATGACAACATATTTTTTTTTTTAACATACACATTATTTTCTAAAAAATAATTGGATTTCGAAACTACAGACACCTATCAATTTTTTTCTTTATGCTTTATTAAACAATAAAATCCTCTGACTTGAAATTTGTTCAATTTCAGTATTATATTTAACAATTTAACTTCTCAAATTTTTCTATTTTTTTTTAGATAACGAGTCGAGGGGCAAATATTTAAGCATATATATTACATAAATCAGTTTTTTTTTATTAAACAAGGCCAGTGCAAAGTCTAATAAAGTAATTACGTAGGATATTTTCGTTTCAATATAAAGTTTATGTGTATAAAGTTAAAGTATATAGTGTTTACTGTTCAAAAAAGTTTAGATAGAATATTATATATATACTTATATATATTTTTTTTTTTTAAATTCTGAGAAGTGTAAAAGAATTCAAGAAAAAACATTACTATATTGATTTATTATAAAAAAATTTTTTTTTTCTTTGACTATAATTTATTAAAGTATTGCCTAACAGACCGCCAGTTACAAAATTCAGTAGAGAGACCAAGGCGTGAAAGATTTTTTGGATGTTTATCAGGACGTGGTTCGCAGCAATCATTTTTAGGCGTTTGTGTTGGTCGAAGAGCACCATCAGATGAAAATTTGGCTGACTATGCCCCATTTTATAAATATCCAAGGTAAACAAGAACTCAATTACTAGAATTCAATTACTTAAACGATGTGAACAAATTATATTATGTTGTATTTTTATGATTTATTTTATAATATTGTTAAAGTTTTAGTTATATACTTAGAAATTTTAATTGGCGAAAACATTTTTCAAACGTTTTATATAATATACATTATGTAGTACATACATTTATAATATACATATTATTAATAATATACATATAATATACATAAATAAGTACAAAAATTATAAAATCAAACATTATTATTTTATGAAACTTATTTAGATTAATAATTTATTTAGATTATTAATATTTTATTACATTATAAAAAATAAAATCTTATATATGTATAGTCACTTATATAAATAATTTATTTAGATTTCTTGCCTAAGATTTACAATCATTATCACACCCGAATTGTTTTCCTAAATCTGATATTGTGATTGTTATTATTGATTTCGTTTCAATTCTAACTATGAATTTTTCTTTTCCTTCTCTAAAGCTTAAAGCTTTAGGTATTACGATTGTTTTATAAATCAAAATACTCTGTTGGCTTAGATTTCTTGCCTAAGATTTACAATCATTATCACACCCGAATTGTTTTCCTAAATCTGATATTGTGATTGTTATTATTGATTTCGTTTCAATTCTCACTATGATTTTTCTTTTTCTTCTCGAAAGCTTAAAGCTTTAGGTATTACGATTGTTTTATAAATCAAAATACTCTGTTGGCTAAGCTAACACAACTGTTTCTACACGAAATATTCCTGAAATGAGTTACAATACTTTTCCCTGATTAAGAATAACTTTTATTTAAGAAGAATTTCCAGACATTCACTTATTACGGTTGAAATATTGTACACGAACATTGTAGACATAGATAACGAATTTTCATTCATAACAGGAATACGTATAAATATGTATGTAAATTAATTCTAAAGCACAAGATTTTCATTTTTAAACACATTACTATCAAAAATATGTTTTTTTTTTTGCTCTTTTGGTTTGTAGTATAATGTATGTTCTTTTAACTACATACATCTTATTTTATGTTTTTATTGTTCCTTCGTGAATTTTAAAATTAAAAGAAAAAAAATTTCTTATTTATATATAAATAATGTGAATGAAATTATGTTTATTTTACATTGCACAACAAAATAAATTATATAAGAAAAAATTAAATTTATTTATTTAATATATGGGAAAAAGTTGTAGGTAACATACATTTGATTAACAAATGTACACTAGGGAAAATATATATATTTTTTTCTTTTTTGTATAGACATAACAAAATAATTTCTTTATTTTTTTTAATTTATATTATATTTCAAACAATTAAGTAAAATCATTACTTTATTACGTATTAAAAAGACAATTATTACACATAAGTTATAAAAATATACCATCTAGGACTTACAACATATTTGCTGGCTTAATGCTAGTTTAATATCAATTTATTGATGCCTTGTTATTTGATTAACATTCAAATTCGAAAAAAAATTCGTTCGCTACAAGTTTGCAATTTAGTTTAGTTAATTTAATTATAATTATTTCTTAACTAAATGAAATATTTTGTTCATACTGAATGTCCCAAATTTAATTGGTTTTAGAATATGGATGCGTACATATGGGATAGGTAAACAGTCTATTTTATATCCATTATCCTATTGCTCTTTTATGAATTTCGAACTGCAATCAGGAAAGAAAAAATAGTTTCAAACAGATCTGTTTCGATATTTTGAAGTAGGTGGAGATATATAATAATATTTTTTTAAATAATGAAAATCATAAGAAAATATTTATTGAATTTACCCCTGCTTGCTGATTCATAGACATAAGTTGTTCTATTTATTTCAAATTCGGAATCTGTTTAGACTTCGGTTGTTTTGTAACAGATTTAACGAAATGTGGTTTTGAAAAAAGAAACATAAATATTTTAGTTCTTTTATTTTTTGAAGCAAACTTAAATGTAATGTAGCACAATAAAATATTATGTAAATTACAACTGAATAAGAGTATTTTAAATTAATCAATCAGATATCAGCATCAGAACTCATTGCCTTATGATGACTTAAATTTAGGAAATAATTCCTATTTTCAAAGACGCCCAGCTTCGATATTAAGTGGACCATCATCGGCGGTAGCTGATGGAAAGCGTTATTCTTGGACTCCAGATGTAGAAGACTCTAATTCTTTAGAAGGATCTAGGTATTTTTTTTGTTTCATTTATTCAGCATGATAAAATTTACTTATGTACATTTTGTACTTGCGTATTATACATACTTAGATTATAATGTATTATATATAATACTTATTACTTAAGTTATAATATTATTATTAATTTATATGAAAATAAAAATGTAAATTATAATTTAAAATTTTTTTATTTAAATTTGATGATTTGGTGACAATAAATAGCTTTTTATTTTGGGTAATTAATTTGAAATGAATAAATTAAAATAGTAATAAATAATAATTGATAGTGGTTTTTACAAACTATGATATAATTTCAAAGCTGGCCGAAATTTATCACAACAACTAATCGGGTTCCATACAAAACAGACAAAATTCTGTATGGACGATCATTGTCGCAATTTTTTGTATAGTATATAGTATTTTAGGATACATCGTTTCTCCCATACAATATTTTGTCCTTACAGTATTTTGTGCATACAGTATTTGGGATGCAGAACACAGTATTTTTCCATAGAGTAATTCGGTATGCAATATTATGCACCATTCTCTTCATCAATTCAAAAAACATAATCACATTGTGTTTGTTTTTTTTTTTTGTAAAAGTTAGTTTTCTCTTCTAAAGTGCATTACGTGCTTTCATCCATGAAATACTTCTAGAAATTATCTGCACCCAATTTTATTCCTTTCAACTTGTAACATTAAAATAATTTTAATATATGCAAACAATATTTTTGGTTTTGAAAATTTTTATCTATTTTTTTTTTCTTTACCTATATACTATCCTGCTAAAAATTCACTTTTGACAAACATTTTTGACCCCTGTTACTTACAAGTAACTAATAGAAAATTTATTTTTTAATAATTTTTTCCTTTAATCATGTCTCAGCAGTGTCTTCAATAAAATTATACATTACATATTGGTAATGATATGATTATTATATTAATATTATAAATTAATTTGAAAATTTAAAAAAAGTATTTATTTGTGAATGACTGACTACTCATATATATTAATTAATATATTATTAATTAATTAAAATTAATTAAACATATTAATATAACCTAATAAGGTGGTATTTTTAATTATATAGTATTGTCTAGTTTTAATCTGCTAAGAAATAAAGGCCTTCGAAAATACAAATTTTTCATATAAAGAGAGTATCAAAATAAGATAGAATTTTTACATGTAATTTTTTTTATTTTCCTGGCAATACTCCTAAATAAAGATATTGTCCGTTCTATGAAATATAAATATTATTTGAACGAATGAAATTTTTTTTTTGATTTTGAAAAAATAAAAGAAATCAAATTGTTTTAATTCAAAAAATTGTAGTATAAAAAATTTGTATTTCCATTTCATATATAGGTGTGTACTTATAAGTACCAATTTTTTCCATTTGAAATTTTTTTTTTCATATTTCGAGACACTAGCTTTATTCCAAACAGTATTTTGCTTCAGAAAAGTAAATATCTATAGACAAGTTAATATCTGTATAGTATTATATCTATTAAAAAGAAAACCTTGAATGATTGACTGATCATCTATTAAAGCACAGAAAAAACCTATACCTATAAACGCACAAACCATTTAAGCAATCCACAAACTAATTAATCTGGAAACTTGAGGTTTCTTACATGACGTGATATATTGGTATCGAATAGATCTCATTTTTAAATTGTCAAAGATATTACAAAAAGGGGTAATTTCGAAACTAAACATTTTTAGAAATCCAACGAAATATAGTCAGGTTCATTAAATAGTTCCTATGTTAGTAATTATGGTCGCTTGTTTAATTAATTAAAGTAAAGAATTTAGTCAGACACAAATGAAAATGTACCCTTCATAATAAAAAAAAAACGTTATTAAGTAATTTAAGAGACTTATTAATTCATATTGGAAATTTGTGTTAAATATAATATCATATTAAAATTAGAGCATGAACTAAAAATTCAATCTTCAATATTGGTTTTATTTTATGACATTACTATACATTACTTAAAACTTACTTACATTAACCATTTATTTTTCTTTTCATATCATTAAAATTTCATTTTTAATTATGGAAACAACATTTTGGTTATCATCATGCGTTGACCTGGGATTTTGTTATATTGTTTTAAAAAAAAAAACCAAAACAAATAATTAAATTTAGCAGATTATATCAATGTCCAGCACATATTGGTTTACCACCTCCTCCACCACCACCTGTTTTAACTAATATTGAATCTTCCACACCAAGGTAAAAGGTCCAAATTTTCTGTTCTATTTTAACATTAAACGGCTACAGCTGATAAAATTCGAAATAATTTCGGTAATAAATAAACTAAACATTTCTATAAATTCTTATTTGAGAAAATATTCTGTGGGAATTTGTACATCCATCTTGGCAACTCATATATGTACAGCTATTAGGTTTATCATTTGTCCCTGGTACAACATTCTTTTTTCTTTTTATTAACTACCACAATATTTTTCTTAACTAATCTTCACTACAAAATTTTCTTTATACTTTTAAAATTATTTTTTTTAACTAATCGAATACTATACGCAATTTTTCAGGTTTTTTTTGAGTCGTGTTCCTGCAGAGCTGTGATTTGTACAACATGCTTTCTTACAACTTTTACACTTATGTATTCATCTTATATGTCTCATATCCTTGCGTTTCTAACAATATGATAGTTTGATTTTTGGGATTTATAAATCTGGATATTTTGAACTTATCCCATTTTTTCCATAATACCTTTATTAATTTCGTCTTAAAAATGTTTCTATGCCTAAGCATATTAAAGTTACCAAATACCTTCGGTATTCAAGTGTTGGTAAGTGTAAGAGAATGTGGAAAGAAAATATCTACTTCATACATAATTATTATTATTTAATAATCTCTTAACTACGAAAATATTCTTGGAAATTTTTATTATATTATATATATATCTATTTATCTACATTAATTATAATAATTATATCTACATATATCTATAGCTATCTATATCTATATCTTATATTTGTATATATTATAAACACATATATTTTAAAACAAGTCTAGCAAGAAAATATAAGTTAAATAAAGTTCGTAAGACTATTAAAAATAATGTTAAGTTTATTATCAATAATAAAAATCAATCAAATTACGATTTTTGCAATTTGTTGCCATTTAATTTTACATAATTATTATATATGCACATTAATTTTTTTTTTTCTTTCCATCCCACTTGTTGATTTTTATTGAAATATTTGGAGGTTGTATACAAATTAATTTTCTTAAAATTTATCATTCAGATAAATGTTTGAGAAGAAAATATATTTTGTAATCTAAATTAAGGAGTTGAAAAAATTTTAAACAAACAAAAATATCTAATATATAAAAAATATATCAATTTCGACTTTAACGTCATCGACATTAATTTTGGCATAAATCTTCCATTGGGGGATACCTATAGATTTAAAGCACATTTTTGATTCGTTTGTTTGTTTGTATAAGGTTCATGGGAAGGTAAATTTTAAGTTTAAATACAAGAAAAAATACATTTTATATTTAATTTTTTTGTATCCCATTAAAATCAATACTATATTGTCATAATTTATAATGTAATATACATATATACATATCATATACTATATAATTAATATAATAACTATAGGAAACAGAATTGTACCTAATATTATCTAGGGGGATAAATAATTAAACAAAATATGGAACGTTAAAATTTTAATCGACAAGAGAATTTATTTTTATTCATAAAAAATGTAAACTAATAAAAAAAAATATCGATGAAAAGAATAAAAAATCAACCCGCATTCAGTGTAAAAGAAAGTTATCTTGAAAAGTAAATTAAACTTTATTGAATCTTCAAATATTTAATGAAAACAATATTGTATTTACATAATTTAATTTCTTAACTTTAAATGAATTTCTTACATTAAAGTTCGTTGGATTCTTTACTTATTTTAGCTTTTATTTTATTTGTTTAAATATATTTACAATTTCAAATTTTGTCGCTTTCATACTTTTAGTTTTATAATATTTGATGTAAAGTATATGTCAATCTACTTTTTTATTAATTTTCAACTCATCCTTTTCTAAACGGAATCAGTGATCATACACCTTGAAGGGATACACAAATATTCCTATACTAAATAATATAAATAATATATGTAGGTACTAAGCAAATTTGATTTAATAAACAAAAATAAGAAATTCCATAAAATTTGAAGTGAAGGCTGTAAAAAAAATTTAAAAAATGCAATAAAATATTTACATTATGTAAATGAAATGTTATTTTGAACTAGAGTAATGACGACACATGTGTATTTATTTTGTTCAAGCTCAATGCAAGCTATTAAGTTTTTGCGTTATTAAAATATTCCCACATATTCTTGAAAATAATTTATTTCTACTTGATTGAAGGTTTCCAATCATCAATAGCATTATGTACATTAGACTGGGTAATAGCTTTCGTACATTTTTAGTTTAATAATTTCCGAAAATATTATTTTTACTTTGTCAAGTTAACAGTACAATGGACTAGTTGCATAAGAGTCCGTTTGCTTCAATTTAACATAACTTAGTATATCTAGAGATAGAGATTATTTCTCTTAAACTCTGATTTATGAGCTAAATAATATACAAAAACAAAATATTTTACTAGATAGGTAGGAAATAAATATATACATATATTTTTTTCTATTTTTCATAAAATTCTTTTTAACATAATTTTTATTTTCTTCAAAATTTAAATTCCGGAATTAGGTATACTTTGTTGATTTATTAAAGAAAAAAAAAATTCCAACAATCGAAATTATATTTATATACGAACTTGTGCATATTATATTATTTGAGTTGTTTTTTTTTTTTTCTAAAATATGTCATAATGATTGAAAAGATATTTATATTTTATTATTTTAACATTTGAACCAATTTTATTATTAAAAAAATTATCGACTTTTCCTTCTATTTACAAAATTTCAAATTTCAGTCTAATTTTTGCCATACTAAAAATATAATTATGTAATATAAAAAAAAATTCAAGTTCTTCAATACCGGGTATGTAATATTTTTTGGTTTTATTTTTTTATTAGAACGAAACATGTTAGTTTTGCACGATCACACACTTTAACATCTTTTGATGAAGCAGCTGCTCTTGGTTTGCGATCATCAGGACGAAGTATAACGAGTGTTAGAAGCCAAGAACGTTTAATTGGCGGTAAAAAAACTGATATACCCACTGGAATATTTCAAATTCAGCATCCCCAAACGCATGATCAGCTTCTGCAACAACAATTTACTATGGCTGGGCCCATTCAAGCTTACCATCAATCTCAACAGCAACAAAATCAACCGCAACTTCAACAACCACAAGCACCTCAAATAATCTCATTTCATCATCATCATCCACATCAATTAATGGCGCATAAACACGCACTGCAACAACAGATTATTCAACAGCAACATTTTGAGCAACAACAAAACCAAACTCAACAATCGTTACCGCAACATCCATCATTGACGAGCATAGCTGGTGCGACAGTTAATCAACCTACAACTGTACTTGGTTTTATGGTCACTCAACAACCTCATCCGCAGCAACATTTAATACCACCAACGCATCAATTGCATCAACATCAATCTTCATTATCCCCAGAAGTTGTTGTTGTTGAAAAAATAAAACGAGGAACAATGAAAAATCAAACAACACAGACTGACGTAAGAAAAGGGATTTCGTCACATCTAAATTTATCACTAAGTCCTCGGACAATTCACAGAGTAAGTTTTAATTGAATTATTTATTTAGATTTTAAAGTCTATAATAATAATAAAAATAACAGAACTAACAGGCACTAACACAAAAATTTATTATTGCATGAATAAAATTTGTTGAAAGTTGAGCTTGGTAGTAGTATTCATTTATAATTTAATATAATATTATTTCGTAATGAAAGCCATCAGTAAAAATATAATTCTACATAATTCTTCGTATAAAATATAGCTTATTCGATCGAGTTAATCGTAGTAAAATTTCGTAACATTTGAAGAGAAATTGAAATACAACTAAACCACTTTAAATTGTATCACTGCAATGAATAACCGTTTGCATAAGATCATTTTTAAAAGGCCAAACAACACATTAATTTATGCTTCACTTGTTATATAATTTTAAATTAATTTACCACCTATTCTAATGAAAAACATCTTTCTAAACATTGTTTATACAAATATAATAGATATCTTAATCGTAAATATGTACTTAACTTTGCATTCAGATAAAAGAAATTTTACCACTAAAATTTCAAATCTTTTGAAATTGTTGGCGTTAAGAATTTCATTACTTTCTGACTTTAAGTCAATTTTCTTCAACCTTCTTGTTTATTTTTTTTGTCTTTGAGAAAATTTTTATTTTTGTATTACAGATTAAATATAATTTTATTATTCTTTATAAGGGATACAAACAAAATATGACTTTCATTTCAATTGGATAAGACATAATATTTTCTTACGATTCTGTCTTTGTTTTTATACACTTTTGTACGTACAGGATACAATGTAATATGCATTTATTATTTTTATAAATGTATAAGTTTTTTTTTTCTTCATTATAATGTAAAAACCCTTAAAGCAAAAACTCCTTCTAATAGAAAGAAAATATTGTATGTATTTATGTTTATTTAAATTGTGTTCTTTATTTCAAATTTTCAGCAAGAAAGATTTCAACTCTGTAGTTTTTATAGAAAATAAGTATTTATGTTTTTTAATACAAAATAAAACAAAAAGTTGTTCCGTTTTGAAGTATTGAAAATTCGGACAAATGGCTTTTTAAAGTCGAACTCTATTGACCCAGAACAAAAAAAATTAGAGCGCATAATTGAAAAATGGAAAATGATATAGAATTGGTAAAGGACATTAATCTGATATTTAGAACAACTTTAAGAATAATAATTTGTATTTTTTTCAGCCAAATCAGGATTTTATCTTGTTTTTGATTAAAAATGTATCTTCATCGATATTGAAAATTGACGTTAAAATAAAATTTAAGAAAAAAAATGTTAGTAAAAAAGATGCTAATCAGATTTTTCTATTGCTTCTTGAATATGAAAACTTTTAAAAATCGTTTTTACTTATAAAAATCATTCGCATCCTTGGAAATTGTGGTCTACTAGCTCTGGAGCTCGTTACCATAAAATATCATCCTTTTTAAAATAAATGCGAGTAAATAAAAAAGTTCTAATTAATGGCATTCAAACGGACAATGAAATTTAGACGAAACGACAGAAAATGAAAATATATATTTCGTTTAATTTAAACAATTCTAATTTAGTTCTACTTACAACTTACATAGTAATAAATGACCTGAAAATATTTGGTGTCTACTATAACCTTATTAGTAATACTGAATTTATACCATAGGCGCCCGGAAGGGGGGGCAAGGGGGGCCTTGGCCCCCCCCTGGCTTTGATGAAGAAAATAAATCAGCGATGAGACCTAAACACTAAACTCGTACAAATTAGAAACCTAAAATCGGTTTCAATTTGTACGAGTTTAGTGTAAATAATATTAGAATGTTTGTCATTTTTCAAACGAAAAAAAAAACTTATTATCTCGCACAATAACTTTTTTATAAGAACGCTTGCCCTTAAATTTCACTTTTTTAATGCGCTAAGAAATTTTGAGAACATTTAAATTAGAAATTTTAGATTTTAATTTTTTCAGATTTTTATGTCATGCAGTATTTAAATTGTTTTAATAAATTATTCAATTTTTTTTTCATATTTTTCGATTTTTGAGTCACGGGTAAAAATACAAAAATATTTATAAATTTTGGAATTTCTAAATGCACGGAATTCCAGGGGTGGAATTATGTAACTTTGTCGTTTTTGTGACAATCGACAATTTCAAACACGATCAATTTGTATGGACAATGAAAATTATTGCTTCGCGTATTTAATCATCATCATCTGTTGTATATTATATTTCTTTCTGGCAAAAAAAGAGTTTATTTCCTCTCTTTAAGAGAAAATATATACAAAGTAAAGCTTACTTCAAGAAAAGAAGAGTCCAAATTGTAAATGTGTGGGTTATAAAACTTAATAAAAACCTAAAATTTCAACTGATTTATAGAGTGAACTTTGATTTATAAAATATTTAAAAAAATGTGAGCGCGGAGAAAAAAAAATTATGTACCTACTTTTTTTGAATTTAATAGACAATTGTCGAAAAAAAGTTTAGCTTCACATAACTGAAATTATAGACAATTGTCTATCAAATAAAAACGACAGCTATTTTTTGGTCGTCAATTTTAAAACAATAAATTAATAAATCAAAATTTTTTTTTTATAAAATGTCAATTTACTTTTATTCAACAAATGATTTTATTTCGTAACCATTGATAAGGATTACGTTTTTTTTTTTTTGTTTTTTTTTAATTATTTCCATTTCGTCGAAGGTTCAAACTGTTGTTGAATAAAGAATAAACATCTATAAGCATCTTAAAAAAATAAAACGTTTTATTTTTGAAGTGAATTAAAAACTTCAATAATAAGAAAGTCTAGATATTTGGCCATTAATTTCTAAATTATAAATTAACAAAAACTACAATGTATCATGTTAAAATTTTGATTTACGATTTTATGAATTGTAGGAGGTGAGAAGGGCTAATATTTAATCCTTGAATGGCAGTTTTCAAGATGCCTTATTGAATGTTATTTATTATAGAATTTTTTTATTTTTGGACCATTTGATAGTTTAATATTTTTATCTGATTGACCATTATTGAAAGAAAATACTTGGCTTATTTATAAAAATAATTAAAATAAATTGTTTATTCTTAAACAATTGTTTTATAGTTATAATTTATTCTCTAATTAAATTTAATTTTTTAAACACTAAAAATCATTTAAATTAGTTATGGCTCCTAAAACCTAAATTTTTATAAAAATTTATTATTTCCTAGATAATGATCAGAAATTAAAATTATAAAATTTGAATTAGATACCAATGTAAATATGTACATAATTCAAGGAAGATTATTTGCTTTGACTCAGCTAAAAGATGCAAAACTAAAGAAGCACGTTTGATAAGTCATTCTATTGTTATGTTATTTATCTCTTAGATAATATTGTCAAGGAAGAAATATGAATCGGAACAAACGAAGTATGTTAAATATTAACACAAAATTTGACCCAAGCAGAAGTACTTAGTTCTGAATAAAATAAAATCGGTTAAGAAAATAATCATTTTTTAATTAAATAAATACATTTTAATGAAGTAAAATAATGGTTTTGTTTTTCCAAAATTAATGAATTGATTGAAATATTTGTTTAAAATTTATCTTAAAAAGAAGTAGGTACTTTTAATCAACATAAAAGCATAAGTTAAATAGATGAGTTCTAAACATTTTTATGATTAACGAATTATAAATAAAACACAATTAAGAAAAAGTGTAAAATAAGTATGCGTAATTTTCAAAAATTTCATAAAACCTTAAATTCACAATTTATGCGAAATTGAAGTGAACACCACACCACATACGAAATAAAAAATTTTCTATATCAATTTTCACGTTGCCATTATAAAGAATACAACTAAAAACCTTTTGTTAGTGTATGTTTTAAAATCATAAATACAGTATAAAATTTTTGAGTTTGTTTACTAAATTAAGAAATTATTGAGAGAGAAAAAATGTGGTTTAATATTTAAAAAAAATTCTCTACACTATATTTTTTGCTAAAACGATATTTAAAAATTCACGATATTTTTTCATGAAGCAAAAAAGTCGAATTGGTCGTGTTTGTGATCGAAGTCGACAATTAAAAATTTTTTTTTTCCTTAATTTCTGAATAATATTATGAGAAATGTGATTTCCACCTATTAAAATTACATGAAGCAAAAAGTCAACAATTGTTAAATTTTGTGACAATTGTCGATTGTCGACCTATGACAATTGTTATATGATTCCACCCCAGATATTCCTTTTTCATATTTCGCTTAGTCAAGAGCAACACATTTATGAAAAAAGAATTCCTTTTCTGGTTACTTTTATGATAGAGACATTGTCGAAGTAGTTCACGCGAGTTTACGAATCTACGCCACGCGACGTAAAAAAGAAAATCATCGTTCAGTTACAATAAAAATATAACTGTTCAGTTACAAAAAAATAAAGCAATTGCATTTCCTAATATTTATGGTGTAGAAATATCTATGGTGTATAAATATAAAAGATTATTTTTTTAACTTTTACGCCGGAGAAGTTCAATTTACGCGTTTGAGTATAATACGCCTCATAAAGTTTCATATAATGTGTCTTTTTTATTTCGCATACGTGCATGATCTACGTCTAAAATATCTTCGTTGGTTTTGTTTTTCTTCTAATTGGCGAGTTACTGAAAGTTTTGGAACGATTCGGAAGACGGAAGGTATCTGGTTTTTTTTTCTTTATATATGTATTACATATTATTTATTTTTTTATGTTTTTTATTATCTAATCCAGCAAGTGAATTCGTTTATTAAAAATGTTAATTTATGTTTGTTATTTTTTACTTTTAAAAAGAAAAGATTCATATAAGATACATGTAACTTAATTCTCAACACATTTTTTTTATTTTCATCGTTGAAGAAAAACATATTTATAAACTTTTTAAAAAAATTTTCTTGCCCCCCCCTAGAAAAAATCCTGCGGGCGCCTATGATTTATACCATTATTATTTTGAAAATACAATCATATTAATAATAAGAAACTATTTTTTAGGTTAAAATGGTTTCTCAAGGTGCCCAAACTAACGGAATGATAAATGGCAGAAAATTGACAAAAAGTCTATCGGAAATGGTAACTGGAACAAAGCTTTTAAGATCATCCCCCCTACAAGTTGGTGATCAATTCAATTCGTCAAATAGCAATGAAAATAGATTGTATGTATTTTTATGTGAAAAGACCCAAAATATCCAAAAGGGCATATTTTTTTATTTCAGTATACCTATTATAAAATCTTAAAAACTTTTTTGTGAAATTTTTATTATTGGAATAATTTATATCAATTTATACATTTGGGCTTGGGATATAGTCTTCACCAAAAAACACAAAATAACCCACGATTCATTTGAAGGACGTTAAAAATATACTTTTAAGTATAGTGTTCAAAATAGTTGACTCAATATTTGATCAAAAGGATGCGATAGATTAAAAAACTTCTTATCCATTTTGAAATAAAAAATATTTATGTGAATTATAGCTTGGAGCAGAAAAAACATATTGTTGTTTAGTTTTTGTTTAGTTTGCATTAAAAAGTAACTTTTGAGAGTTATATTATATATGAAATACCTATGTATCATACCTATGTTCATGTAATGTACATTATCTCTTAATTTTATGAAATATTTGATCTTTGTTAATGAATTTAAGTTCTTTCTCATTAATTTTACAATGAAGACAATTGGAACATGAACACTTACATCGTACATATTCCGAGGAGCCACCTCGCTCACCATCCATGATTATCAATCAACATCAATACAGATTTTATGAACCACCGCCTCCGCCGATTGGATTAATGCCAACACATTCTAGAGCGTCGTCACGCACAAGCACTGAACTTCCACCATCATCCTTTGATCGACTAAGCATAGGACATTCAAGAAATCTGTCAGAAGATAGTAGTATGGGAATATCATCGTCAGTTGATCCTGGAGCTCCACCAAATAGAGGTGGTGGTGGCATGAACTATACATCATTTCCTCAATCAGCAACATCTTCAATAGCCACACAAGCTGGTTTTGGCATGACTACAACGTCAACAAAAAATTCACAAGACTTTTATAATTTGTATCAGTTTGATGCGGAAAATCCTTTGGGGTTGGAAGGCCGATTATCACGTCAATCGTATGATTCTCATCATTCTGTGTATCCTACAGATTTTGAGGCAAATAGTTTACCTAGGAGAACATGTAATCATTATAAACCGGGAGAAGATTTTTATACTTCATTAAGTCTACCACGGCGTGATATACACCAACATCAAGAAACCTGTAGACATGCGACTGAATGTGCAGAGTTATTTCAGAATGGTAATCATTTTCAGAATGGTAATCATTTACTTCCACTACATCCGAGACCATTTCGAAGAAATTTATCTAGAGAGAGCTCAACCGATTCAGCTAAAGTGATTGAAACAGAAAGAAGAAGAAGAGCGTCAGTAGTTGGATTGGAGATGGTACCAAAAATTCATTTTCACATTGCATATAGGTAATTAAAAAATTGAATTGGGCTAAAATTAAGTGATATCTTAAATTTGATATTTGTTTGAAAACAACTGAAATATATTGAATTAACCAAAACTTTTTTTTACAGAAGACCTTCAATGCCAGTCGAAACTCAGCCTCACATATCTCCTCCACAAATAGTGCCGCAAAGATCTCACAGAAAATGCTTCTCCTCAGAGACTGATGATGATGTTACAGCAAAGTCAGAAGAAGACGATGATGCCGAAGTTCCTTGTAGTGAAAAAGGAAAGACCATTCGTAAGAAGGTTGAGGAAGAAAAAGAAATTTTTATTGATTTCAAGCCGCATGTTTCACCAAAACCTAGTCCAAGGCGTAAAAAAAGATTACAAAAAGCAATGTCTGATGGTGCTGAAATGCAATTAGGACCAAACCAAGATAAAGGGAGTATTCTTATTGCTTCAGCAAGTGAAGAGGATGTACGTGTTGGTGATGATGACGAAGACAGTAAAAAATATTATTATCAAAATATTCCAATTCGAGATGAAGGCATATTTGATAAAAGGCAAGATCCAAATTTATTAAGCTTACCCACAGAAGTAGAACTAATAAGTCCTGGTAGTAGAGAAAAACGTGAAGCTTTTCGAAAAAGATCAATAAGCTTAGAAGATCCTACTGGTGACGATGAAACCGCCCGACAACTTAAATCAGCTCCTCCTTCACCTTGTCAAGAGGACGTACCAAATGTGCAGTCTGCTTATCCATCTTCGGACTCCCTAGCGAATGACTTAACTCGGGATATTTCAGATGGAATTTGGAATGAATCACAGGTTACAGTTTTAACAGCAGAGTCTTCGAAAAGTAATGAGTTTACTCTTTTGACGCCAACTTCAAAAAGAAAAAACCTGCTACTGCAACATCAACAGCGTAGTTCAATCGATACTGACGCACTGGAATTAGAAGAACAATTTTCTGATCAGGTATATTTGAAAATTATGAGAAGGCATACCTATACAAAAAAAACATACTACATATACATTTTTATTTACTGTCCGTTCGCCGGTGTTAAATAATTTAATCTATTTCCAAGGATTGAATGTTTGAAATATGTATTATCTTGCTCACTTTTTTTTAAGGATGGGGTTTTAAGATTGCGAGTTACAGAATTAGGAGTTGTAGTGGTTAAGGGTGTTTATTATATATAATTTTTTTTTGATTTTTTACTGTTGTTCGGGCTGAAGGGTGAAAACAAATTTATATTTGTTGCGTTGTGGTCAGTTATAGGTTGTAGTGTTGTACTATGTTAATTAACGATAATATAATATGTTTATTTAGACAGAATACACAGACTATAGTTTTATTTTAAGCATACTATACATATACTGTATTACTTTTTTTAAGCGACTCGCTATTGCGCTGTATGTTCATTACTGCATAAACAAAAATTCTTTTAATCATTAGAATCATTATTTTTAGTCACTCCCAATGATTCCATCTCCAAAATTGAAACCAGCTGCAACACAAACAACTTTATCGACACCTACAGCCACATTGTTAACAGTTCCTCTTGCACACTCAACACCATCGATAGCAGTAACTCCATCTCAAAACCAAGATGAAGGGGATGATCAGTTAATGAATAAGCCAGTATCAAGAAGATCTTCTAGAACATTATCGCCAGCATTACATGATAGAAGAAAAATTGAACCATTAGTTCATTCGCATAGTCCTATAAAGTAAAAATATTTTTCAATTTGTTTGATTATGTAAAATTGAGAAATAAACCACTAAATTTTCAGAATTCCGTCCGAATCGCTATCGGTGCAAACTGCCACTCAGCCCCAATATGATCGACGTGACCTCATTCCAAAAGCTTCAAATACAACAGACATATCAGAATGTAGTACAAACACGGATGAATATGTAACTTGCACAGATAACTCTAAACGAACACCAGGTATTAAAACACCACCAACTACAGCTAGCTCATCATCTACACAAGTACCAGGTTTGATTTTCATTGTATCCGACTATGCGTTATCCAAATTATTATAATTTTGTATTATTTGTATATGTATATTAAATATTGGTGTTCATTTGTAGACAATAATTACAGAGAAAAAAATAATTTTTGCAAGAATTTTATTGATTTCTTACTAGGCAATATTTTATAAGAATAATCGACAAAAAAGAACTTTTTGGGGGTAGTGAAATAAATAGTATAAAAATGTAGTCATCATAATATTTTTGGTTTATCGTAAATTTATGATTTATTTTTCGATACTTATCTCTCATCAACGAAACTGAAAAACTGTACAACTATATATCCAATCATATAAATTTTATTGTTGCAAAAGTTATGGATTATTTTGTTAAAATTTATTTCTTATTATATTTTCTTTTAAAAAACTTTTCGATGGTATTTGCTGTTGTGATGAATGGCTTGAGCTTAATGTGTTATTTATAAAATTCTTCGTACATTACTAAGTAATTTGATGTTTATAACGATTTAAATTTTTGTTCCTGCTTTGCCTAGACCATAATTTTCCGTTCTCAAAATAGTTTCAGCTCAAAGTTCACAAACCGCACAAGAAGGTTCCTCTTTTGAAAGTGCATCTTCATTATATTCAACCCGAGGTGATGGACTGTCTGAAGATAACCCACAGACTGATGACTTACATTCAATTGAGCCGCAGCTCTCATCTCTTATATCTCAGCCAACACAAATAGTTGTAGCCGATCCTTTAATAACACCACCATCTACAGTTATTCTACCACCAAAACTACACCAATCAAGTAGTGCAACGAAATTGTCACCAACTCATTCAGTAAGTAGTAGCTCGTCTGATAGTTACATTGTAAATGATCTTACACGACAAAAGAATCAACTAACAGGAATGACGTTACAAACAACTGTAACGGTGACATCGGGCCAGAAGGCAACGTCTCCAATGCGAATTCACCATGGAGGAGTTGCAGCAGCTATTAGAGCATCAGCAAAAAAAAAATCTGAATCAATATCGGACGATGAAAAGAGTATGTGGTTTTTAAAATTTTTTATCCCATTTATTTCATAAATTGAATTTTTTAAACAGGTGAGAAACGATATTCTTCGTCAGGATATTATGCAAGTCCACATGACGAAGACCAATTAAGAACAACCGCAAAATTGCGACGTGCCCGCCTGGAAGAAGAACGTCGGCGTCGAAAAAACAATATGAAACTGGATATAGAACGCGAAAATCTTCGTGCTTTAACTTCTCCGATCAAAAAACCTAGTCCGCAAACCAAAACTACTCAATCTTCTCCAATTTTATCACCAGAAGACAGAGTTGTAGCATTGAACGTTTTAGATGGAACGAGTCCAAATAAAATGAAACGGTTTAGACCAAAAATAAAACGACAACCAAAGCGAACTAGTATAAGCGAAACTCAACCCATAAGTACTACCATTACATTAAGGCGACCTAAACCAATTATGAAAAGCCCAGAGAAAGTTACCGACCGCCAACCAATAAAAGAACCGACAATAGCTTCTCCGTCCAAATATGACAACAAAATATCCCCATTAAATTTCCATCACCCAGCAATTTGTGATGGCAATGGACTCATTTCCGAAAAAAGACTGAAAGCCAAATCCATTGAATCACTTAGATCTGTATCTCCTGGTTCAGATTCGGTTTTTTATAGTGAAGCTGATGTCGCTCCTGAACAACAAGTTCATTGTTTACATTGTGGAAAAGAAGTTGAAATTATTACAGCGGTATTAGGATCACAAGAGTCAATACCTATAATTGAAAATGAAGAACCAGATATTGTTAAACCACCAGCTGATTTCGCGGATTCGCCAATTACAACAAAAACTTCGCAAAGACTCTATAAGAAAATGGATAAAAGATTTCGGTCAGAAGATCGTCATGGTGGTGATCGGGGTCGCCATTATAGAAGCAGGCAAGAAAATGTTCGAGCGAAGGTAAGCTTTAACATTATAATAATAGTACCTACTACTAATAATACATTCAAAGATTATGTTATAACTACGTTCTGTTGTGAAACGATTTTTCTAGTTCAACTCTAAGCAGTTAGCTTTGCAAAAAACATTGAAAATTATCCATCTTCAAGAACTCGATTTCGACACACCTACATAATATTGTAAACAGAAACTTAATTGACAATAAACTTTGTGATATAGACTTGATATCATGCATAATAATAATGGGACATTAATATTTCAGAAAAACTCACGTATATCTTTAAACTATTTTACAGTGACAAATAATAAAACGGCCTATACCTACAGTCTACCCACCCGTTTTTCTGTCCTACCCTAAAATGCTTATTGTTTACAACTTACAACGATTTTAGTCAAAGTAATCATACCAGATATGGTTAAGAGAAATATATATTATGATTATAATGGTATAATTCCTAGTTTTTAGATAAATCCTTTTGAAAGTATTAGACAAAATTATTTTTTATTTTATAGAGTGAAGAACGCGGAAAAGATGTATTCAATCGTAGTCCGCCTAATACTCTAAGACCTACTGGATCAAGTCCTTGTGTATTGCCTGATGTAAATGATGATCGAGATATGGATCAGATTATTTATAGAGGTCATTTTCGAGATGGGAAGTATTCTAGACTAACAGATAGCGATGTTTGGATTCAATTGGATCACCATAGTTTCGGTTATAAAAAAATTATTTAAATTGATTATAATAAATATATAAAGTTAAAATTTTTATTTTTTAAAACTAAGAGCACCAGAGAGGACGTCGCGGATCAACTGAATCTGAGAAAGCTTTTCATCAAAAATATCAAGTAATTTTACATCGACTGGTTCAACGTAGATGCACTTTAGAAATGTATCAACGACAAAAACAGAATATTTTTAGTAAGTTAACTGTGTTAAAATTTTTTTAATAAAATTAAAGAAACCTTTGTACCATTTTCTTACATTATTTTTGGACTACCTAAATGAAATTCTATATTGAAAAAAAACTGCATAACGATCGAAAATATTTAACGTTTACGGAATGCGAATATTTTATTTGCATGTAACGTGGCGGAGACATTGATGATTTTGGTTTTGCTTTAGGTGAAACTAATTTTAATGTGGCATAATATAATACACGGAAGTGAAACTATCAAGTGAAACTATTAACTGCACTGTTCATAATTTACATCATTCATTAGTTGTTTAATGTTTATCTATCGAACTGGGAATCGTATATATCGGTGTTATTAATTCGATTTGACACTTTCGCAGGGTAATTGAATTTCCAACAATGTACCCAACTAATTAATTTAATTTGTTACTGATTTATGTTTATAAATGAAGGCATTTGAATTAGAATACAGACTATTTTGGAGGGAAACTTTTTTGGCAATTGATAGCGGAAAAGTGCCAACATTTTATTTTTATAGGTTTTCATATTTAATTTTATCAACAAAAAAAAAATAGTATAGGAATAGTTTTCACATTTTTTTCCAGCATTGAAATAGTTAAGTGTGGAATATGAGATTTATTTTATATTTGAAAAACTATAATTCTTTTTGTATTCATCATCTACGTGTTTAATTTCTAGTCTAACAAATTTAGTTTTAATATACATACATAGTATACACATGGATGTAAGTGAAGTAAAAAGTATAAATAAAAAGTATAAATAAAGTATACTGTATATTTAACTGTCGTGAAAAAATTAAATTCAAATTATTCATTTAACGAAATAAATATATAAAAATGTATGTATGTTTATCTATGAAAATTTCATACTAATTACATTAATGTAATATTTTTTTAACCGGCGGTCGTTTTTTATTGAAAAATAAATTCTAAAAATATCATCCTATTTACATTATTATAATAAAATAAAAACAAAATATTTGTGATTCAAAACTCTTTATATATAATATAACAAAAATAGCTCGAAATGAGAAAAAGTATAATTGTAATATATGTGTATATATATTCTCTTATTTTTTTTTTCATTTCTTTGCTTTAAAATAAGGAGAAATATTGTGACCTACAAAAATTTTCGAGTGTTAAATCTTGAAAAAATATTGTAAACTAGAAAATTTAGTAAACGAGCAACCACTTTTAACATAATCGAACAGCCGATTTTATTATTTCTAAGATTATTATCGAGCATTCATGTTTTGTCAAAAAAATATTATTTTACATTCGCTATAAAAAGTTCGGTAAAAATTCAAATATTGTAGTGTTAAATTTCGTATGTAAATTTACCCGGTACAAAAATTGTTCGAACTTTTTTTTTAGATTTTTTTGTTAGCTAAATTTATCTGAATAAAAATATTCCAACCTGTAGTATTTTTAAATCAAAATCTTATACCATTTTTTTATTCGTGCCAATTTCTTATCAGTATCAACGCATTTTCTGTGAATAGGAACACTAATTTAATCTAAATAAATTAAAATGTGGAGACATTAATAAATAATTTTAATAAAAGTTTAAAATAATAATAAAGAAGAAAATGATAGGTAATTATAATTTTGAAAAATACGATTATTAAATAAATACGTAAATAGTCAATTATAGAAAAATATATATGCATAATATATAAGACTGATGTTAAAAACATTCTTATTAAGTTTGTTGTAGGTAATACTTATACATTCGAAAAGATCTTTAAAAAAAAACGAGTGTATTTTTCGGCAAAGTGTTCAGAGTACTGGATTCAAAAATTCCATATTTCAAAATTCTTTAAGAAACGAAAGTCTTTAAAATCCGGTTTTCAAAATTTTTATCTTAAAAAATCATGCTCCTTTCACAATATTCACATCTACTTAAGTTTTTTTTGGCTAACCAGAAAATTGTGATTCGAAATTTTGAGATCAGGAATTTTCATACACGGAACGATGTTTTAAATTCCGGAATTTCAGCGCATATACCTACGTATTTTTGGTTTTTTGTATAGTATTTTAATTACGTTATTCATTTTATTTCTTTACCCAAAATTATTAAAAGAATACTACTTTTTTTTGTTTATTAACATTGGCTAATACCGTATCTGCACTTGTCTGCAAAGGTCAGTTCGTAAGGTCGCCTTAACGAAACCCGTACGGAATTTTTTTTTTTTTTACAGCATTTTATTTTTTTTTTTTTTTGCTAGAATTCATTTTTTATTTTTTTACTTTTAAATTTTATTATTTAAAAATTTACAATTTCCAAATTATTCAAATTTTATTATTTAAAAATTTTGAATTTCTGTTTGTTGTTTACTTGTTTATTTTTAAATTTGTATTGCCAACCTTTTGAAAATAGAAAAAAGGCAGAAAAAAGCAAGGAAAAAGCAGAAAAGTTGGCAACTATAATGTCTGCAAACTGACCTTTTTTGTCTGCAAACTAACCTTTTTTGTCTGCAAACTGGCCTTTTACGCAAAGGTTAGTTATTTTTTTCCTTTTTTTTGTATGAGAAAGGCCTATTCACAGGTCAGTTTACAGGTCAGTTCCACTCAAAGGTCAGTTTTAAGGTCCAAGTGCAGATACGGTAAAAGATTGCATTGCATAGAATATAGATGAATAGGGAATAAAAATGTTCTGCTTTTATTTTAATGTCATTATATTTTTTCAATCGTCCTTAGAACTAATTGCACGATCATCTCCCGAAACATCGGTAAGAAGAAAATTGGCGGATGTGCTGCGTTTAATGCTCATAGTTTGGGCCAGACAAGGACAAGCATTAAAGTTTGTTTCTGGGAAAGAAAATGGTAGTCCAAGGGTTTTTTTTTAATTTATTGATTTTTAAACATAATATATCGTACTATGAAATTATAATTAAAATACCAATTTTATTAATTTTCTATTCACAGAAATCGATAAAACTGTTTTTGTAAAAAGTGATTCAGGTGAATTTGGTTTTCGTATCCATGGATCGAAACCTGTCGTTGTTGCAGCTATCGAACCTGATACTCCAGCTGAAAGTTCTGGTCTTGAAGTTGGTGATATTTTGATAAGTGTAAATGGTATTCCTGTGCTAGATAAACATCATACAGAAGTTGTTAAAATTGCTCATGCTGGATGTGAAACTTTAGAATTACAGGTAGCTCGAACTATTGGGGTACTGATGGCTGAACAACAGGAATCGGCAAGCCCAGCGTTATACACTGGTTACTTATGGAGGCAAAGCGGTCAAGCCAGGGGCTCTCCAAATAAACGTAAATGGGTCAGAAGATGGTTTTCGCTAAGGCCAGATCATTGTTTATATTATTACAAGACTGATGCTGTAAGTTAATATAAGTAATTTTATTGATCTCCACATAAAATTATTCTTTGAACATATCTTATTCATCGAATTTTATTCGTTTTAAATTAATTAAAAAATTATTTTGCAATGTTCAGTTCAGAAAGCCTTGTTTATTCTTTATTATGTATAAGCTCGTATATGTTTTTGTAAAAATTATAAGACAAATTATGTATTAAACTAGACTGTAAATTGTATAATAGTCTTGAAAATAAACAAAATGTTATTTACGTGAGTCAAAAAAAAATTTTATGTGCCTTAATCATTTAAATTGAGAACAACTATTATGTGTACTAAATAATTTTAAAATAAATTTACTATGATTTTAGGATAATCAACCAGTTGGGGCTGTTATTTTAACCAAGCACACTGTAGGTCATTGTCCACCAGATTGTGGAAGACCATTCGCATTTAAAATTGATTCTGGAGAGGGCATTCCTTTGTTTTTAGCTGCTGACACAGAAGAAGGTGCTAACAGATGGGTGGCAATTATGAGTCATGCTTCAACACAACCCGATCCCTGGTTGGAAATGAGGTATCGACAAAATTTTAAATATTTTATTTAACGTTAAGTTATTTTTTGGATGTACTACTATGCGTAAATTCATAGGTATAGTATTAAATCTTTAAAATGTACTTTTTTCTTAGCACAAGAAATTTGAGATTACCACCGAGCAGCATTCAAAGACCTGATTGTTTTGGTTATTTAATGAAACTTGGCAGTAGATGGTGCGGCTGGTCGAAACGATATTGCGTACTTAGTAGTAAGTATTTCAGTTTTATTATATGGGAAATATGAACGTTTAAAATCTTTAAAAGAAATATTGATAATTCTTGATAATTCTTTTTCATGGATTGGAGTTATCTTATTTTAAAATTATGAAAAATCAAAATGTTCAGATTTTTGGTAAAAATGTATTGCTTATTATATCAAAAGAAGTTCTGGAAACATAAACAAGAGTTGTGTATTATCTGTTCCATGTAGCTTAAAAGAAGAGAACTCACAAAAGAATTTTGAAGTTATATTTTATTAAGAAATGTGCGAATTTTTCAATACCAAGACATTTATAACAAAATTCATTTATTTAACTATTTCTTATAGTTACATATTGTGCATCTGTTTATAGAGTGATTTTTTAACTTTTTAGATGCTTGTGTTTACTTATATCAAGATGCGAACAGTAAAAATGCAATAGGAATGGTTTGCTTACAAGGCTATAAGGTTGTTGCGATGTCAATAAATGCAGCAGGACGGAAAAATGCATTTGAGCTCGTTCCACCTGAAAATAAGCTTCGACATTATTATTTTAGTACTGAGCTCGAGATGGATAAAAAAAGGTAGGTATATTTTGTATGCATATGTTGTGGATATATTTATTTATTTATTTATTTCAAACGGCAAGCTACAAGAAGTTATATTTCAAATATAAAAAAAATTTTATATCACATTTTTAACTTACTTTATATAACTATTTACAAAATAAGGAGCTTAATCAGAGATTAATGCTGTATAACATCATGTCAATTTACTATTATAATTTACATTATTGTAATTGGCATATAAATTAATTTTGAAAACTAAGCTCCTAAAGGAATGGATTTCAGTAAAACTGTTAAAATTGTTATAAACCACAGTAATTTTATTAAGACCTGTGTTAGAGACATAATTTGGACTCGAAAATGCAATATTTACGAATTTGAAATTTCCTAATTGCCGAGTCAAGAAGAGGACTATCATGTAAATTTTAATATCATCGGCTTAGAAGTGAGATATCAAAGATTTCGGAACGCTTGAAAGTTGATTGACAAATAATAAAGAACAATTTTATTTTTTAATTTTTTTCAGGTGGATATCTGCATTGGAATATTCAATTGATCGTTGGATAAAAGCTGCCTAACTAATAGCTAAAAAATCAAAACGAAAATTTAAATTAAGCTCTTCAAGCATGAAATCATCTTAACGCCTAAAAGAATGCCTTTAAAATAATAAACACAATCATCATCACAATGATTATCATAATAAAACTGAAATAAAACATCTCACACTACAAAACTAAAAAAAAGTTTAACTCATTTTAAAATAAACATTATAAAATTCATCATTAGGATTTTTATGATTAATTTTTGATATTATCGACTAAAAATTTCGCACATTGTGAAAAATAATTTTTTTTTATATTATAAAATAATATGTTACATTATTTTATTATTATATTGGTTTTTTAATTTTCAATAAAATTGAATTTTTTTAAAAGTGTTTTACATTTAAGAAATGCACAAATTTTTATAAATATAAAATTAATAATATAAAAAAGAAGACTAATTTTCTGGGAATTATGCTCGATGCGATTCTTTTAGAGCAAACAACTCATTTTTCAGAATGCAATAAGACTATTTTTTCTTATATTGACACATTAAATATTTACGTTTGAGATAGATTGAATTCATTTCTTTTCTAACATGTTAATTTTGATAGATAGTGTTAAATAAAACTGTTAAGAAAAGTAATATATTTGAAATGCCTCCAATAATAATTTATTAAATGTACTACAAAATTAACGTTTTCCAATGGATGAATTTTATGTATTTTTTGTCTCCTAAATAAAGTTTATAAATAACGGAGTTAACTAGGGTGCATATTTTATGTGGGACAATGAGAAATAATAAAAATTAAAATTAAATAATTGATGAATCTATGAAAATATGTAATTCCAAAATTTATTGCGCAAAAATTTTGCAAGTAATGTTAATTTCCGACCTCTTAGTGCAAAATATAATTGGAAGAATTCTAATCTATTTACATATCAAATAAAATAAACAATATGTTTAAACAATAAAATTTCTTATTTTTATATTCTTTCTGTATTTCTTAAACATTTCTAAACATTCCTTATCTCAATCCCACCATCTATATCAAAATCGAATTTAATATAGAGCATCATGCATAATTTCCTTCAAACAAATAACTAAAAAGTACTAAATTAAAATAACGAAATATTTTGAATGACAAATAATATTAATTAATATAAAATTTAATAATATTCCCAAATTATAAAATTAATTTGGGAAAAATTAATAAAACAAAGTCTTATGCGATGTTTAGAATTTTTATTGAATTATTATTATTTTTTTATTAATTTTGTTTCAAAAATTAATTTTAATTATTATACCCAAAAATATTTAAAAAAAAAGTTTTTAAGTTACGAAAGAAATATTTTTAGATAGTTATGAATAAAGAAAAAATCTATGAGACCAGTTAGAATTAAAAACAAACAAAATATTATGTATATTATAATCGGGATTCTAAAAAAAATATTTATAGAACATATTAGAATTAAAGGTCTGGGCAATATAAGTTATTTATTGAAATTATTGTAAATAAAAACAAATATTTATATTGAATGTTTTAGAGCTTTAAAAGTTATCTATACGTAGAATAGAAAATTTTCGTGTTATAAACGTTTGCCACTTGTAATAAAATTTGAAATATGAATACTAAATGTTTTCAGACTAAAATGTATTTACATAAATGTTAATTAAGAGAAACTAAAAATGTTGTATTAAAAAATCAGAAAAATAATCGAATATTTCGAACCTTATTATTAGTAACTTGCTAATTAAAAATAAGTAAGGAACAGACGTCAGATGAGAGTTTTTAATGGAGTCTTATTTTAAGTTTCATTTTTAATCATTGCTTGTTCCTTCTAGTGAGAGTGCCAGAAGGTACAGTATGAGTGTCAACAATGATTTTTATAAAAAACTACAAGTTGAGTTTGAGTTTGGATAAAAGTGTAGGCATATATAAAATAAAATATAAATAGAGTATAAATTATAACGATGGAAAGAATTGAAAAATCGCTCTAACGTGAAGCTCTGATTCCTATCTATAATTTACTTTATTCTCACAATATTAAGCCGATTCTAAGAAATGATGAAATGATGATTTGATATTCATAATTAAATATAAATTGAATAAAAACAAAATTTACACGTATATCTCAAGAAATATATTTGTAAAAATATATTTTAAACTTGTAGTAATTAGATAAATCTATCTGAAAAAATCAAAAAAATAACAAGAGAATTAATTTGAAGAAAACTAATGCTCTTACAACAAATAATCAACTAAAATAAGGACTTCAATGAAGATTTTTAACTAAATAAATTTTTTCATGATTTCCATTTAAAGATGGGTTTGAAATATTCATATCATATCTGCACATTGGTTTTTTATATAAACCGTTGTCATTATACAAAATTAAATATAGTAATTTTAAGTAAGATTAGGAAAGAAAAAGATATAACCCCATTTTGCATCGCACTTACTAACGAAGAAGTGATTTGATATGCTTTTAAAGTTATACAAAAAAAAAATTAAAATGAATAATTTTAATTAAGCAAATTGATAAAACAAGTGCTTTAATTAATGTATTTTTATCAAACTATTTATTAAATATTATTTAAAATATATATAATATTATTGAAAACATGTATTGTATGTAAAGTTATGCAAAATAAAAGGCAAAAGCAGTTAATCACTGACATAATTAGTTGATTTCTGATCATGGGATTGGTTTAATTTTGATTAATTAATTTATTAACTAATTGTTTAAAAATTATAATTTATTAACTGTTATAATAATAGTAAACTGAATATAATCAAAGAAGTTATTAATAACTTCATTACTGGCATAATACATTAATTTGTTTTTGACATGAATCATCCAAACGGGTCTGGTCTTTTGACTATAGAAATGGTTTATAACCTTTTTTGAATACAGAAATTTTATGAGCACAACTATGTTGCGTTATGTTTATCTTTTTTGTATAGTATGTTTTTTAGATTAAAATGAGTGAAATTAAAAAAACACCGTCAGACGTTCGCAAAGAATTTCTAGTTTTAATTTTCTCACTACTTCTATATTAGATAACATAAATAAATAAAAATTTAAAGCTATAAATCGAAGAAATTATAAAGAAATATATTATGTCTTTTAAAATAATTTTTAGTTTTTGAAAATTCTGTCCGAACTTTTTTTTATAGTTAGTTATTGAAAGTTGTGACGCGGCGCTGTAACCATGTTCGAGCACTGTTTGTATTTAATCTTAAAGCTGAATGGGAAAGGAGAATTACAATTTTATATAAAATACTTACATTCAAAGTTTTTACAAATTTTTTGAGAAGACTAAATAATTTTTTTGACATGATGGGACAATTCTCGAAACGATTATTTTTATTACAAAATTGCTGCTAGACTTATCGATATTATTTCTTTTACTTCACTGCAATTTAAATTTATAGGAATTAATGACAAAAGCAATGACATTTAATCAAAATTATTTAAATTTCCATTCTTCTTTAATGAAATAGTTTAGTTAGTTATAATCTTATAATACAGTAGAAGCTACTATTCAACTGACTATATCATATTGAAATCAATAAATTAAAAAAAATATTTTCACACGAATAATCCTCTTTAAATTTTGTTATTTTTATTTCATCTGCTTTTGCTCAGCACTGCCAAATCAAATTTATTTAAAAAAAATTATTGAAGAGATTAATAAATTAAGTACCTATGTGTCAAAAAAAAATTTGAATCCGTAATGATATTGTCAAATGTAAACCAAAAAAGTAAATAGAAAATGATAAAACGAAAAAAAATATATAAATTTTAGTTATCTATTTTCAGATTTAAACTTCATAAGCACCTACATAGTGTTAAAAGTTTTCTTATTAAAAATAAATCATTCAAATGGAAAATATGCTATTTTTTCTGTATTGTCGGCCACAAAAAATTCCTAACCAGCCTTTATTACTCCTTCGTATATAATAATAATCTTCTTATCTGCAAAATTGTTGTTTAGTGAAGGAATATTTTTATAACACAATTAATACTTAAAATTATCCTAACACTCTCCACATATCGAAGTTCCTTCGACTAGTATATAAAGTAAATACCTAAGTACTTAATTTTATACAAAATTAATTTTTAATATACCTTACCTATACCAAAAAAAAATATTCCAGTATATAAATGTATGGATGTATGTAATAATAAAAAATTTTAAAACTTAAGTTGATAATTTTTTTAATTTAAATTAAAAAATTTCCACAAATTTCACGAAAAACCTTCTGCCGAGAAACATTAAATATAAATTATTTGTGGTACCTACCTATAATTTTTTACAAAAAAAAAACTTTAGATGAATTAAGATTAATGCACGTGCAAGTTAAATTGAATTTTTATATAGTTTGATCATTCTTAATTTTTTTTTTATTTCAATTTTGATCTAAAACAATTTCATGAAAAACAAAAACTATAAATATGTATTTCTTTTAGTTTTGGTTCAATGAAAAAAAAAAGTTACATTTCAAGTATTCATTTTGATATAAATTTTCATGGGAAAAATATTAGAGACCTTAAAATATAATTTTAAAGATCCTACTCCTACATAAAAATAAACATTCACATATTATGTCTCTTAAATTTCGTATGTCTATCGAAAAAATTTTGTAATAAGTTTTTTCACGAAATTCCAATTTTCCTTCACAGAATTAGACATCTTATGCATGACCTTAGTGCTTAGTCCTTATACAACTTCCATAAGCGATTGAAAAATTTAATATATTGATTGTTTTTACAAAGTTCAATGCCGATACAACTACTATTTTATTTTTCCAATTTTATGTTTTTGGTTTATTGAGAACTCCTTTTTAGATTAAATTTTTCACCTTCAAAATGCTAAACAAAAGATATATATTGGAACACTAGGGAAATTTTATTATTTCTAATAATAAATATTCCAATAATAATTTTATTTATTATTTATTATTAATCGAATTTGTTATTTTTTGTCAATCAAGTTATTTAACACATATACAAAATTTTATAAAACAAATCAAATTATTATTTTGTTCGAATACAAAACAGTTTTATTTTCTCCCAATTTAACTTCATAACTCTGTCACTGCGGGAGACAACAGAAGTCAATTCGGTGAATAATAAAGAATTTTTTGTGATGTTTTTCTTCAGTTTATGTTTTACGAGTATTTATTATTATTTTTTTTCTTGAATTGTACTTGCATCAGGTATTTTTTTTTTGAGAAGTAAATATATGTATGTAAATGTATGTAGATTGGAATTTTTTCAGCAAAATGATCATAATCCTATGTATATGTTGTTTTCAATTATCATTATGTTTTAAAACCGGCTCTATGCTTTTAAAAGTAAATGTTTCAAGTTATTTTTTTTTGATTTACTCAATTATGCTCTCCGAGAAAATTTATTCAATGAGAATACATATAAAATATATCGCTGTTTTGAAACCAGTCTTTAGGAATTTTGTAAACAAAATTAAGGAACTCGTGATTCTTTTATTGTAGGGTGTTCATATTGAAGATTATGTTAAATTGTTCATTAACTTGCAGGAATTGTTTACTTATGTTGCTTAAGTGTGATTTTAATCGGAGTATTATAATAAAATTGATAAGAAAACTATTACATACATATTTATCAAAAAGTTTAAGCTTATCCAATGGTTTGTGTAGGTATTATCTCGAATCGTAAATGTCAGAATTGAAATATAAAACAATTAATTCAATATACAACTCATCCAATACTCAGCTCATCCAATGCATAATTCGTTCAATAAACGACACGTTCAATAAAAAATTCGTCGATTGAGCAATGCAAGCCATTAACATAATTTTCAAGTATCACATTGGAAATGGAAACTAAATAAATCATGATTAATTGGTTTCATATTCATTTCTAGTGAGAGTCATCTTATACACTGTAAATAATATGCATATTGTATATGTATATTGTTTGTTTATTTATGAAAAATCTTTTTTTTTTACATTATCGTTATTATAAAAAAAAAAATGTATAAAAAGCCGCTGAATTTCAAAATTCAAACGATGAATATAAGATAATAATCATTTATCAATATATTCATTCTCACAGTCATTATAGTTAGTTATAGTGTATAGATCTGAATTTATTCAGCCATATGTATATTCAAAGATTTTAAATACACATGTATATAATTTTCTCTTTTATGACAAACAAAAAAATATTTAACTACTGAATATTCTACTGCGGCCCCCCAACAGAGTGAATGTGATTTTAGTCTTAAAGAGTTTATCGTACATAGCGCACCTGTATCGGGAGATATTTTCTATCGTTACTAGTAATAAAAACCTGTATTTCATGAATTTTTTTTTTTCGTTTTTTTTTTTGTAATTACTTTAAGATTACACATATCGTATTGACTTTTAAAAAAATATATACTTTTCTCTTTCATATTATCAGAAATTCTGCTTTGAGTGGGAAGAGATTAGGACTACTATGGAAGCTAACTGGTAGCGTCGTCTCCTACTGAAAAATTAATAATAATCAGAATATTTTTTGTATTTGATTTTTTTATTTTTTTTTTTTGTACTTTTAAAATGTTTAATTAGATAAAAATTTATATAAAACCCCCAGGGTAAAAAAAAAAAATAAATAAAAATAAAAGAAAAAAATTTAATTTTAAAATATAAAACTAATATTCAACTACCAGTTGCTTATAAAAAGTTGAAGTGTTTTCTTAAATTTTCGTTAAAAAAAAAAATAATTACAAAAAATTTAAATCCAAGTGAGAAATTAAAAATTGTAGAAAGGCGTTTTCTTTTATGATAATTAAAATAAAAAAAAAATTAAGAAGATTGCTCTTTGTAAAAATAGTGAAATAATATTTAAAAGAAAAAAAAAACCTAATTGGTATAGGTAATTTAATTCAATATAGTTAATATATGTATAATAGTATTATATATGGATATAAAAATATATATTTTCATATCTACATATATAATCTGTAATATATGATGGAAAATAAAGTTGAAAAATTTCCATTATTTAAAAATTAAATAAAATCAACGCCAAATACATAACTATTTGGAATTTTTGGTTCTTAAGAACTCTTAAATAATAATCTGTCCAAAAAAAAAATAAATTATTAGTTAAACATTATAAAACAAAGAATTTAACTACTAAACAAAGTTAACATTTTTCATAAAATAAAAAAAATAAAAATAGAGGATTAACTAACTCTAAGATACATAATCATAAAAATTATGCTGAAAAGTAACTTGAAAAAGTGTTTTGCAGTTCCATTGCTGGATTGCTAAACAAAACCACGGTAAAAGAATTAAAACTATTTCTTACCAATACTATATCATCAATAAACTACATAATTTGATTAAAGCGTATATTAATTGATTAATCTTTTTTTACGTTAAAATATTTTGTTTTTAATAAATTTCTATATTTTATATTGACAAAATTTAAGATATTTTCTTATACTTTTATTTAAATAATCAATAAATAAAAAAATTAAAATAAAAACTGTATAAAAATTCTATAAAAAAACTAATGATCTAAAAAATGTGAGCTTTATCGCAGCATGAAAAATGATTTTTAAATTATTTTTAAATATCGCGCGCTTTGATTAGAAATTTAAAGCCATTATATTTAATCAGTATTTATAGTATATTTTTGATTGACTTGATTGAATGGCATTTAAAATGTTTGTTTGATTAAGTTATACATATATCTATATTTAAACTTAATCTATTTTTCATAATTTTCAATTTAATGATGAATTTTCAATCACAAGGACAAGTATTATAATCATATTTTTAGGCTAACTTAACTTTTATTAATCATTTATGTATATTAAACTGTATTACATAGCTTTTAATTAGAGAATTTTAAATCTTTACTGTGATAATTAAATAAAAATACTCTGATAATTAATAAAAATAAGTAAATATGAACATTTTTAGAGTCAGAATTAAAAAAAACACAATTATACTGATGACTTAGATTTAAAATGCAATTATTATACTTCTATACTCTTTAAAATTTTCAAATGTCAAAATTTCCTTATACTAAAATATACATTCATTAATGGGCGCCAAAGTTTTCGAATCTTTCTCAACGAAATTACTCTTACTTATGTTTGTCATTTTAGAAAAGATTTTGAATAATAAAAATTGTAAACTTTATATTATTGCACAAATTGTGAATAAATACTTACGTGTACAAGTAGGTATTTAATTTTCATTTGAGATGCCTAATAGCAGAAATATCCCAATTACCTATCTAAGTTGTTTTTCTTTTATTCTAAGTTTTATTTAATAATGATATAAACTTAATATTAGGTTCTTTACTTCTTATTATTTATAAAAATTCTTTAGGTTAATAATATAAAATATATGATATGAGTAGATACGGAAATATTTGTTTCCCTGTTGATTGATTTTACATCATGTAAGAAAAATTTTACAAGATTTCCAAACTGGTCAAAAGAACAAATTAGTAGTTGAATGTCATTAGAGTTTCCTTCAAAGTTTTAATTAACATAAGATTCCTCTTTGCATGTGTATTTTGATACTCCAAAAAATTTAAATAAAAAAATATTCTTTATTCTAATAGAATGTTAAAGAAAATTGAAAGAAAACACTTGAAATGAAATTTCTTATTATTATTTTTTTTTTAAAGAAAATTTTTATTGTTATTTTAATATTATATTGCAGCATTTTTGTCCACCTAAATTTTAAAACTATCAAACAATTCATTTGCTGTGAATCAATTCATCTTCATCTACTACTTCATCAATTTATTAAAAAATGAGAAAAAGAAATAAATTTTTAAAGTTTCATCCATATAATTTGTTTCCATGTACCTGTTTTTATTTTTTGTTGAAAGCAAAAAAAAAAAATTATAAAGAAGATAAGATGTATCGAAGAGAAGAGATCATAATCCAGAGGTAAATGTGAAGAGTAAAATGAAAGAAGGTGTACAATTAATTCTTTATACTCTTTGATAAAATACATGAATTGTAGAATGTCGGTAGTGGTACAGTGAATGGTGAGCCTAGTAGTTTCCTGCGGAACTACGGACCTTGTAATCTTAAATTGGAAATATCATGATTGACGTCTCCTCTCAGTTTGTCTATAAAATTTATGATTTTTATAATTATCATTTTCGAAGCACTTGGTTAAAAGTTTAAATTATTAAAATAAATTAAAAATTAGCATAAATTGGATAAATTGCATTATATACTTATTTAAGAGAAAAAGGTAGGATTTTATTTAAAAAAAATTACATCGTTAGTAGATCTCGTTTGTCGCCTTATAACATTGGAAGTTTTGTATATAAATTAATTGTTGAATTCATTTCCTTTTAAGATTCAGCTCATGTATAGTTAAGTTTGAAAATTTTTTCTGAAACTTTTTTGGTAAAATTTCTACAAAACTATTTCAGAGTTTGAAATAATAATAATTTTTATATTGCTTCTAAGTCGAAATTTTAATAATTAGCTATTATTAAGTGAATATTATATTTTCAACAACTAATTTTTTAATTAAAATTATTTAAAATTTAATAAAATCGATACATTCTAAATAAAACTAATGTGTAAGTGTTGAATGAATGGTACAACCCAAAACCGACACAAACAAAGTTTTGGTTTTTGGTACATAATATAAACATATAAATCGTTTAACTAACACTTAGAACTTAAAAAGACGTAGTGTAAAGAAAAAAAAAATCAATGCTTTTAAGTTGTGAAAGTGAAAAATATACCAATTCTTGACTTTCATGTACCAAAGTGATGCAGTAAAAAAGACAGTCTTTTGCTTAATACATTTATTAGTGGTTGTATATTTCTGCATTTCTGGTTTATTTCTTGCTATAGTATATATATATAAAAAAAATAGAGTTATCTTTAAAAGAATTATTTATTCAATAATTATAAGAATCTCGAGAAAAAGGTTAAAATATGTTTTATATGTATACCTATAATTTTTTAACGAAGTCAATAGACTTCAATCTTATTCAAATATTTTTTTCAAAAGGAATATAGTTCTTATTTGTTACAAAATTACTTATTTGCTGTAAAAATTTTTGTATCTAAGTAACGTTTTGCCATTTTCAACATGCATTAAATTAAAACAAACAATTAAGTAAATAATAAATAAGATAACAAATAATTTCTTCAAATTTTATATTACTCGAAAATAATGTATTTTTCATAAAACATAAATAAAATGTTCTACTTTAAATGAAGAATCGTTACATACCTACACAGTTTGCCAATTTAGTTAAAAAGGTGTGACATAAAAATATACAAAACTGTTCGAAAAGTAAAATTTCCATAAAATCGGTAAAAAAAAATGTGTGTGTAGTATTTTATATGGGCATGGGCAATTTAAAAATAAATCTTCAATAAAAATCTGGTTTAAATTAAGTATTAATAATTTTTTGTTATTTAACCAGCTACCGTTGATTATTTTATATATAAAAAATTGACATAAAACACTATAAATTAATAATTAATAAGAGTGTTCTTTTTATTACAATAATAATTTGTTAATTATTATTAATATCATTCAACGAAGTTTTTAGCTTGAAAATATATATTTCATTTGACTAATTTTTAAATGGATGATATAGTTTTTATTAATGCGGAAAATTTCTGAATAACTCATAAAGCCGATCCAACATTATATATGGATTGAAACATGACATTAAATTTAAATTTATTATTTTGTATCAGGTGAATTACAAAACATTATTAATCAGAATAAGCATATGCTTAACATATATAAAATTTTAATTAATTACATAATTATTTTTACTTATGAGGAACTGTTTCCTTGAAAATAATTTTATGTGCAAGCTACATGGTTAACTTTATTTCGATTTGAACTCTGAAAATTTTTATAATAAATTAATTAATATTTATATATTTTTTTAAATTTTGTAAATGTGTCCCCTCATCTGCAAAATAATTAGAATATCAGTTTTGTAAGGATATTTAATTTCAAATCAAAAAATTACACAACAATAAAATTAATTATGCGTATACAATTATAAATCTAAAAAAAAACTTACGAAAACAAAATGATAAATGTGGGAGTATTAATTAAATTAATTTTCTGTTAAACAATTAATTCATCAACCAAAAACAATATTAAAAACATTTTTCTTTGAAATTTATTTTATTTTCTTTTTTTTATTATGAAAACAATGTAGGTGTTTGTTATTTGTGGGTAATTTACGAAGGTGTTAAATTTTTAACTACTGTTTAAAATTTTTGTTTTTTGTTTTAATATGATTTTGTTAAATTTAATTTATTTTTATATGAAATAATATTTTCGTAAAACTTGTCATGGTTTTTTAAACAATTACCTATTAGATACTTATTTTCGAAAACCTAAGATATGTTTAATAATTCAATTGTTTCAGTGCGTTGAAATTGTTTCAGTGCGTTGAAATTGTTCAAAAATTCGTTACCATAAATTCGGTGCCATATAATACAGAGGAAATGTGCTATGGATGAGAATATAATTTTATTATGTAGTCAATTTCATTTCAAATTTAAGGACTACTAGCAGTATTTCTAGCGCAACAAAAAAAGCAGTTATATAGTATAATATTACACATCAATTTTCTGCTATATTTTTTAATTGATTTTCCACCGAATTTTTTTTAGTAAAAGAAGTATTACTGTACTTCACTATACTATATTATTTTATTTCTATTTTTTTAAATCCACCATATTATGATTTCACTTTATTTGAAAAATATTTTCATTCCATAGTATTTTTATTACGTCATGATTATGAGTATATACCTATTATATAAAAAATTAAAAAAAAATTTTCATAACTACTCAAATAATAAGTAAATACATTTGGGTACATTGATCAATGATTTGGACTCTTTAAGCCACTTTAATAAGTTATATTTAAGGTAATATTTTGTTAAATCATACTATCAAATTCTATGTTGACATTGCCAACAATCAATCAACATTTATGGTTCAAACTACATAACAAAAATATCTGGACATTACATATATTGTTTTTTTATGATTTTTGAAAATTAACCAAACAAATTTATGTGTTTTGGAATCTTATGAAAAAAGAATTCATATAAACATAAAAATTATTGTTAATAAGTTTTCATATAGTATTCATATTGTGGTAATGATAAATATAAACAATTCGAGGGAGGTTTCTGGACAGGATGTAGTTAATAAGATAAAATAACAAAATAAGAGAGAATGAATAAATAACAAATTCAATATTATATTCGGTTACAAAAGAAACATGACTGTATAACAATAACAATAAGCAAAAAATATAAACCAGGAAAAATTTATTTTTATATGTTTATTTTTACGTACATTCTCTACTTAGACTGAAATTGATTTTTATTTCATTTCGGTTAATAAGTGGTAATATTGAATACATATATAAAAAATCTGAACTTAATTTTCTATTTTATCAGTATTTATCTCACTTTCAGCTGTTAAATTAAATATTATATTTATTTATTCATGCAAATGCATATCGTATACATCCAGACAAAAAAAAAAAAACAAAAAATAAATAAATAAATAAATGTTTATCAACGAAATTAAATTTTATTTTTACTCTCCAACTATATTGTATTTAACAATTTCTCATATTTGAGTTGTTTATATTAAAAAATATGATATAAGGAACAGTACCTCATAAATGAATTAAGGGGCCCGTTTTCAAAATTTCGATTTAAGATAATTTACTTTTAAGATATCTTGATCACTATCTCGGTATCTAGTAGAGCTAAACATACTTTTAATAACTGATTAATTGGAAGTTTGGAGATTTAACCAAATAAACAAAGTTTAATCCAAGTTATCTCTTTACACACAGGATCTTTTTTGTAGTTTTATTCGGCACGAATAAAAATTTTCTATAAGAGGAGTGACGTTCTATGTTACTTTCTTTGGTTCGTTGATAACTCGCTGAAAAAGCATTTTGTATCATGAAATTTAAAGCGTTTGAGGGCGTACCTATGTCTAATCAAAAATAAATTTTGTGATTTTGTAAACTGGAACTAGAGTTACTGGATTAATCGCCATTATTCATCAGTCGGCTTTCATTACCCTATTGTGAAAATTGACGAAAAGCTTGTATTGTTTTTGAAAATTATTTTTAATAGCCATATTAGCTATACATATTCATAAAGTGTAAATCTTATAAGTAGGATGATGCGGATGTTTTGAAGTTTCTTTATATACATTTCCTTTGTAGTCTAATCAAATCTAATTTTTGAATACTAATGCTAGGTTTGGTCTCTTAATCAATAAAACATAATTTAATATACACGTTATATATTTCAGAGAAATTTCTTACATAATACGCAAGTTAAATTGAGAAAGGACTTCAATTTACTATCTTTGTAACCAACGTTTGAAAGTTGCTGGACTTAACCATCTTCGAAGTAAGACGGTTGTTCCTTTTATTTTGATTTTTTTTTACATTACTCTTACTTTACTCTTCAGATTGCAACTTAATGTTTTTCAGAGGAGTTGAGGCGTCACATGCTCAAAATTATCACTATGTTCAAAATGATCTTTTAACCAGAGAGTTGAACCGATATTTATTTCGGTTCGGTTATGGTTTCGATCCTACATTTTTTTTGTGCTCCGGTTACGTTTCGGTTTAGTATTTTTTTTTTCGTTCCGGTTTCGGTTACGGTTACGCAATTATTTTTTAATCCTTTCTAAAAATAAACTGACAAAAATGCGGTAGGATAACTTAATCTAAAGCGACATAAAATAAATTGCCTTTATGTCATCTTAGTATTTTCGTGGACGGATTCTTTGGTGTTTTCGTATGTGAAGTATACAAAATACATACATTACATTATTTTGTAATATTTACAAATATGTAAAAGGGGGAATTTGAAATAGTAATTTGTACCTTCAAAATTTTTCATGCAAAGTATACTTATTTTAGGAAAAAATCCATTTTGTATCCTTACACATATGAAAACCCCAAAGAAAAACAAAATCCTAGTGGCACAACAACTTTCTATTTTAAACGAATTCAGATACAAATATTACTTATAAAATAAAGAACAAAAAGGACTTGAAATTAATTTATCTGGGACTTAATCTAAATTTAGTTAAGCTCAACACTATACATATACGAACATTACGTATTTCACTTGTCAAATTCTAAAATATTACAAAAATACGTTGAACATTTTTCTTGGATATTAAAAAATATGTCTAAATGCAAGCAAATATTTTCTTTTATAAAAAAACTAAAAGAACGAAAAATAAACCGAAAAAAATTACGTTCCGGTTTCAGTTACGATTTTTCTTTTTTACTAAATTTCGGTTCGGTTACGGTTACGGTTTGGCATAAAATTTCGGGTTTTTCCGGTTTTCGGTTTTCGGTTCAGTTCCGGTTCAAGTCTCTGCTTTTAAAAAAAAAAAAACAACACACACACTTAATTCAAGTGAGACAAATTTGAAAAATGACACAAATTCCAGTCCGAGGTGGGAATCGAACCCACGACCGAACACGCCGTAGGATAATGGCAATACCACTACACCATGACGGCCGACAACATCGATAATAAAAAAAACAAAAATCTCTTTTGTGATTTTCTTTATTCGAGTTCTTATTATATTAATGTATACACTATATATTTTTAGCTAGAATTGTGATTGGTAAATTTTATATTAAAGTTTTAATGAAGTTGACATTATGTTTTCTTATTGATTCAAGCTTACATATGGATTTTATTAATATTTTATTACTCTATTATATAATAATATTGTATTATTTTATTACACTATTTGTATTAAATAGTTGTGTAAATAGATTTTAAATTAAGGTTTTCTCACTTTTAAATCAACGAATATGTACAATTTGTTAATTTTATATTAATTGTAGCAACAAATATTTATATCATTCAAATCAAAATTAAATAAATAAAAGGAATTCACTCGAGTTTTGAGTGTGGGCGATTACTAGTTGTTATTAAAATGCTGCTTCCTAACGTTGTTTTAATTTTTTTCACAGTCAGCGAAAACCATTATATTATTAAATTTGTGTACAATAATTTCTTTCAAGTATCATAATATATTATTAATTTATCTCTTAACATTATAATGTATGTATGTATTAAACGAAACTTAAGCCTTTATGATCTTTAATTGAAACATTATAATTTATATACATACATACTTATTTATTGAAAGAAAAATTTAAACAAATAAACAAGTTAATTTACAACTTACTTATTAGTAAGCTCACAACAGAAGCTTTACAGTGGACAAATAAAATGCTACTGTTGTTGCTGCTGTGCAAAATTACATTCTATTTATGGTTTTATTTATAATATAAAATAAAATAAAAATAAATATTGTAATGTAACTCGTTTTCATATAAACTTTATATCTAAAAAATAATTAAATGTAAATACTTGTCTGTAAATTATAGTATAGACAAGACGCACCTGTATATACTTAAAATTTACACATAAAATTTTTATGACCTTAAATTTAGCCAAAAAAAATATACATACTATAGATATTATTATATATTTACTTATGGTTATGTACGCTTTTATGTTTAATGGAAAAATATTAAATTTCAAATTAAAAAAGAGAATTTAAAACAAAGCAATTCTTTTTACGCATGACAAATTAGAGTTACCGCTTATTGAGGTTTTTTCTCCGTTTATATATTTATATATATACATATTAAAAACAGCATATGAGAAAATAATAATAAAATAATTTTACTAATAAAAAATGTAAAAAATTTCTCTTAAACAACATAATAAGCCATCTTCGTTACTTCAGAATTGTCTCAGCCTTATTAGAAATACATGGAGGTCGTAGTTAATCTTCTTATGGATATCGAAACAACCTCAAATTTCCAATCCCTCACATTTTAAAAATGTTGATGTTAGTTTAAAGTTAATATTTTTAGGTATTTTATTAATATCAACTATTTTTTAAAGATTGAAAAGTCTTAATTAGGTATATAGTTTTTAATATTATATTATAAGGATTACTTGTCGTTTTGTTACATTTTTCATTGAAAAAAGATACAATATATTTTATTATTTTTAATTCAGGTTTCAAGACTAGACTTTTCCTAATTTAAAGTATATATTAACATTAATTATTTAAAGTTTTAATAAATTTAATACAGTCCACTAAATAAATCTACGACATTTTTCTCAAGTCTTTTTTTAACTTTTCGTTTTCAATTTGTTATAACTTATAACAATGAAAAATTAATAATATTGCTTTATATAAATATTGCTTTATGATTTATTGGAAAAAGTAGAACATTGCAAAGGAAATTTGAAATTTGTGAAATCAAAAAGTGTATCAAAACCTGGTTTAAAATTTTACTACCCTTTTGTTTTGATTATTCACCTGTAATAAATACTTATTCTATCTGACCACACCGAACATACACTCTTTGTTGTTCTTAGAAAAGGTGTAAACTAAAGCGCTGTAGGTCGAATTTCTGATTTGCAAAAATACAGGACTTCGACGTACAGAACTTTTAAATACTATAGGTATATTCAGTTAAATTTTCTGCTAATAATTTAATCATCAAATAATATTAGTTTTTATCTCTTTTTTCTAATGTTTCACTCTAAAGTAATGATTTCCTTTAATTTTTTTTCTTTTTATTATAAACCTTTAATTATATAAGTATTTAATTTTTTTTTCTCAATTTGCAGGAAATAAAGGAGAAAACAATATTTCAAAGCTACCACAATGCCCACAGATGATAATTCTTCTGCTGTTGAAGATCATGCTATTTCACTCGTGCGGTCTTCACGAATTGATCAATTCTTACAATCATCAAGTGGAAATACAACATCGATTCGAAGTTCTTCTGACGGCCGATTATCATCACAATCGAATAACTCCTCACACAATAATTATGAATCACAGTTAGCTTTTCAACGTCAACTAGGTCTTGGACCTCCACCTCCACCAGTTCCTGCTGGTTCTCATCACAGAGAACAATCAGCATTTGTTCCGGTTTTACCTTCACGTAATCTAGGTCCTCTTTTTTCGACAATGTTAGAAGATAAAGAAGCCGCTGCCATAAATACTTCTAAACGAGGCTCTGGCTACGAGCTGATAGCAATGATGGCTGACAAAAGAAAGGAACTTGCAATTAGAGAAGCCGCAGCAATGTTATTGCCTCGAGGTGGTCCAAATGCAGGTCCACCTCCTCCTCCAGGGTTATATCCGCCATCTTCATATTTGGGAGTTCCAGCTGGACCGTCCCCAACTGGACCTGGAACATTTGCTTTCCCACCAACGTCAGGCTTATTTTCTTCTGGTGTGCCCGGATTGCATGCTGGTCTGGATAGACGATTATTGCGGGCTCCTGGACGTGCCTCACGACCAAAAAAACAATTTATTTGCAAGTTTTGTAATCGCCAATTTACCAAATCATATAATTTATTAATACATGAACGTACTCACACTGATGAAAGACCATATTCGTGTGATATTTGTGGAAAAGCATTTCGACGACAGGATCATCTTAGGGATCATAGGTATGGTTTTTATAATATATTATATTCCTAAATAAAATTATATAATCATCGATTTTGTGTGTTTGAAACACGATAATTTTATGTTAACGTTTAACATCAAATAGTATGCTGCTGTGCTGAATGTGTAATTAAAAATCGCAGGAAAATTCTTATTTAAACAAATACTATGCACATATTTTGCTAAACCTTCAAAATTTCAAGGAAAGTAGTTGTTTTTTTCTCCCAATTCAAAAGAATATTAAATTATGAAATATCTACAAAATTAGCCAGATTTTAACCAAACATCAAAAAGGATGCAAAAAAATATATAACGAATACATATGTTCAGGGATGATTCTAACGAAAAATAAAACAAAAAAAATTTTTTAAAATGAAAAATATAAAATACATAAAAATTGTCAGATTTTAACGAAAAATCATAAAAATAAAGCAAAGCATTTTATATTTTTTTATTTATTTCTTCTTGGTAGTTTTTTGGAACTGCTCTTATATTTACCACGTATTCATTTAAACTCTCCCCTTAAAATAAATTACCTAATATTTATTTTTTAGACAGAAAATTTTGAATTTTTTGTTAGCGCTAATACATGTATGTACCTAGAACAGGAAGCAAAAGATTCTGTAGGAAATAACCATATACGGAGCGGCGTCTCGGCCTTCTTAAGAAGAATCTTTATTATTACAATGCTCACTGTTTTCAAATAGAAAACAGTAAAAATAATAATATTAAAAACACGTAAAGTAAAATAATAAAAAAAAAAATGTTTTGAAATATTCTTCAAATTTTCACAGATTTTACAAATACAATTTTAATTTTAGATATGCACTTTCATTTAAAAAATATTAACTTTAAACCGGTGCAAAGAATTTCTGCTATATATATTAATGTTCTCTTTTCATTATTTTGTGCATAGTAAACGATGAAATATTGTAATCTACATTCTAGCTAACAGATTCTTCAAATTTCAATTACTTTACTACAAAAAAAGCTAAAGGCAATTTAAATTATATAGACTGAACCATGTTTTTTTTCTCAATTTTAAATTACATACATCTTAGGTTTTTTTTTTTATTATATTGCAAAGAAATACAGGCAGATAAAACCTTATTTCTTCAAGTTGTATATTTTTCTATATCACGATGTGAAGTGAATGCAACAATTCCAAAACACAGATAATCCGAAAAGAAAAAGTACCATAAAATTGAATTAATAATAAATAAAAGAAAATACCAGAAAAAAATTTAAAAACTACAGTCCAAAAGTATTTTTCCATGTACATACCGAATTTGAGGGAGTACAAATGAAACGCAACTATACGACTACTTATTTACTGCTCCAAAAAGGACGGCCACGCCATTGAAGTTCATCACATAGATCTTTTTGCGTAACACTTGCATAGCTGTTTTTGCATTATTTAGATATAGTTTCTTCAAGATCCTAAGTTTCTTTTCTCCTTCATTTCGAATTTTTGTTCGCTTGGAATTTTGTGTTTTTTTTATTTCGTTTTGGGAATATACCTTTTTTTTCTGGATCTCGGTCATGATCCCGTTTTTCAGCCTTTTCTTATTATTAAATGAGGAACAAATATTCATTAAATTTCTTCAACAAGAACTAATTTTTTTCTGACTAAGGACTGACTAAAGATTTGATTTGAATAGATCACGATCGTAATAATTGTTTTATTTTTTTTATATATCAAAAACATTGTATACCTACATACATATACATAGTATTAAAAAACTTAAGATTATTATCTTACTAAATTATAACATTCATTTAATAAAATGCTTTTAATCCTATAAAATACTAAAGCCTTTCAACCTATCCACGGTGTATACAGAGATTAAAGAAATGAAAAGAAAATTTTTTAAATTTAAATAAAATTTTCCCTCAAGATATGTATGTAGGTATATGAAATTTTCAAGCTAATTTATTATCTATATCGATTCAGTCAATATAACTTCATTTCTATATAGTAAACGTTAATTTTTATTTCAGAAAAATATTACTTTAATTCAAATATTTTGTTATTCTTTTTATTATTATTAAGATGTGGTATAATGGTATTGTTTCACAACACTAACTAATATAGCATTTATAATAAATATAACGAATAATAAAAAAGCTAGTGGTACTGAAGTTAGTTTAATTAATTCTCAAAATATTTTAATTTGTTTTTCCACAAAGAAATTTTGAAAATATACCTATCCTTCACTTATTGTAACTCTAACTAGGATTATTTTACTAGACTTCATAGACTTTCCAAATTTTGTCGCTCCTATATTGTTTAGTTTTCCTAGTTTAGTTTTCCTAGTTTTTAAATCAAACTTTACTTTAAATGGTTTTTTTATTTCAAAGGATCGGTATACATTATACAACATACACTGAGGAGCCATTATGATTTTTCTTTAATATATGTGCAATACTTAGTGGAAATTAAATAAATATATACGCTACGCAAACCAACCTTGCTTGATAAAGTTTAATTAAAGATTCTCTTGACGACAAGAAATAAAAAAACAACACAAACACTTAATTCTAGAGAATAAACTGATAAATTGATCAATGGTGGGAATCGATCCCACCATTGAACACGCCATAGGATAATGACAATACCACTACACCATAACGGCCGGTTTATATGGTAGAAATTTTCTTAAAATAATTATTATAGGTATAAATTTAATAAATTTTTATAATTCTAATTTACATTCTATTTTGTACAAGTATATATAATGTACTTACATAATGAACTTTTTCATTATCAAGGATGTGATGTGACTAAATAATACCCTTTCGTAATTGCATGGTTCTTATATAATTACTTGTAGAAAAACTTAAAAAATTGCAACTAGTCCTATTAGTACAGTTCAATCACGAAAATTTCAATAGCTGCTTTTGGCTTATTAAGTTTATCGTGCAAATAAACGATATTGGAGGTTTATTGTAAAATTATTGGAAACATTTTTTTTAATGAAATTAATAATCAATTTAAAATTGAACAAATTACACATAGATAAATACATACATATATATATTTTTTAGTTTTTAAATTTTTACCTCCAAACCTATCCTTCCTTATTATTTGTGTAAGATTAAAATAGGATTGATTATAATAAAAATATAAGAAGCATTGCTTAAATGCAAAAGATATGAAATTTGAAAATCAAACCACTACGTCATAATTGTTGGTTAAGCATAAAGCCATAAAATCAAGAAAAGAAAAATAAGTTTTCAGAATGAAGTCCCTTCCTTGAACACATAATATTAATAATAAATTCCTACATTTGATTTTTTAATTTAATTACTTACATATATGTATACAGTAAATTTAATATATTTATGATTGTACCTTAATGGATATATGTATATTAAGATTTCCCAATTCCAATTCAGAGGCTCTTTATAATAATTAAAAAAGAAAAAATAAATACGAAAAACAAAAATTAGAAGAAAATTTTTTCTATGAATCTTAACGTTTCGGTTCATACCTTGTATACTTGGCAATGACATATGAAAAGATTTCAAAAAAAAAAAAAAAATTAGTAATAAAACATAATTAGTACACTTAATCCCTTATACAAAATGTATAACCGATTCCACTTTCTACTTAGCTACGGCAAAATTTACTTTATTTTACACTGTTTTTCTATTTTTAAATTAATGTTTAAGATACTATTGTATATAATTTTTACTTGTCTCTTGATTTTATTTTGTTTTTATTTTGATATTTTGAGTTCTCTTTTTTTTTATTATTTTTTAAATTAAATGTATCCCTTATATATGAGTAGTTACCAGTTCCGGATTTACTTATAGGCGATTCAGGCAATAGCCAAAGGCTGAAAGGCGCAAAAAAGAAAATTATTAAAATAATTTTGATTTAAAAAACGGACTTTGTTAAGAGTCGATCCAACAATTATGCCTAAAAAAAGCTGAAATATTAAAAAAAGTAGATTAATTTAAAGTAAATATTTCTTGGTTTCGTCAATTAAACTGCATTCATTTTTTTTTTACTTTGCATTTTCCTTTATACCTCTTTAAAAAGAAAAAAAAATAACGAAATAATACCAAACCGGTTTTATACAGTTTCTAAAAAAGAAACAAAAGAGTCTATATACGTAAAAAGGCTTGAAAGATATAAAGTTAACTTCATATTATATGTTTTTTTTTTATTAGAAATAAATTCTTCAGCATACCAGCCAGCCATCAGCGATATTGCTGTACAATAATTAAAGAACTATTCGTCTTTTTATGTATATAATATAGATATGTATAATGTTGTGTGTGTCGTCAGTTCAGATTTTTGTCTTTTTATTTAGATTTTTTTGGTGATTAAGTACCTACTACTATTGCAACAGATATATTTTAAAATTTTCCCTTATTTTAGTTTTTTATGTTTTCAATGAAGATTCATTTTATGATGCACATTTTTTTTTTTAAATTGCTGTCCCTGTACCACTCCAGTGCGTTTAATCTGGTCTATAAAATTTTTCTCATTATTTTTATTTACATTATGGCTTAGATAGACCAATTCGAATTGCACTGTTTAACAAAGTTTTAAGGTACATCATTTTTTTTTATTCTTTCGAAAACAAAATAAGAAACAAAATTTTTATTAAGCTACTAAGCCGATTTCGATTCTTTACATGCCAAAATATATGAGCTTTCTTGCTCACATTAAACAATGCAACTGTTCCGAGTTCCTAGGCTTGAGTTTGATTCAAATTCGAGGCTACTGTTAAGGTCAAGCATTACTTTACTGGAGGAAGATTTTTTTTAAAAGTCGTATACTTTTTTTAAAAGTTTGAACTAATGAGGTTTTTCTATAATAACTATATATTGATATTAAAAATAAATAAATTATACAATAAATTAGCTGTTAAAACTTGTTTTTTTTTTCTAATTCCAAATTGTAAGTAGCACTCAAGAGTAGCTAAAGAAATTGAATTTTTGTCATAAAATTAATTATTTTGCATAAAAATATACACATTAAATCAATTTTAATGCAAATATTTGTTTAATGCAATAATAAAGATTTATATTTGAAGTCACGAATAAAAGCTATAAAATCAAAAATATTTTTAAACAACCGCAAACATTATGTGTAGAAAATGAGTTGACATGAAAAGTTAACATAAAAATACAATACACACTGTGTACATTAATGTATAACTGTTAAATATTTCTATATGTTATGTATAAACAATAATTTTTCTACAAATCCTCCAAAATGATTTTTGAGAGCAGTATCATGTTTCTAGGAACTATAGTTAGTGGCTTAGTGCTGGAAAAAAATGTTCACAAAAACTTATAACCAAAAATTGTAACAAACAAAACAACAAACTTTTTTTGAATGTAGTATATTCATATTACTACAGTAATAAAAAATAAAAAAGTTTAGTTTTTATACTTAAATGGTGTTGGAGGGAAACCAAGTTGTACGCTTAATCAAAATTTCTGGTATTATATAATGAATGTGTTTAAATTTTTTTTTATTATGATGTGATTTGTAGATATAATTTGTATTCGTTCCGAATTTTTTCATATTCTAGTATACCTTCATTAACATATTTATATAATATCTCATTATTTTTAGATTTCGTCTCATAAAAATAGGAACACTTTTAGCTTTTTATAGTACAGTATTATGTAGACATTCGTATAACGATGGAGGAAATATTTTTTCTTTGTTGATCGTTTTTCTTAGGATTGTATAAATGAGCAATTGTACGTACATTATATAAATGTACATTATACAATACATATTATATTGTACATATTCATTTTGCTAAAAGAGAAAATTTCAACATGATATATTCGTTTGTACAAATGCCTAACATTAAAAGTTATTTTTGCAAGACAAGACGGTTGTTATTATAACATATATAAGTTATAGGTCTTTGTTTCTAAACTGAATCTTATTTTGTCCTTTTGCTTTATCTTTTAATTGAATCTCATGCATGCCGCATAACATAGATTTAGAATATTACGTATTTATGTGTTGTGCTGTAAAAAAAAAATTATTGCTTTAAGTTTATATTTATATTGAATAATATGTAAAAAAAAATTACTTTTACGTCGTCTTATACGTATCAGAAAATTCTGCATGGCAAACATTTTTAAGGCAAAATTCTACACACGCGTACCGTAAAAAGTTAAGAATATATATGTTTAGAGGCACGCGAAGGATTTATACTACAAGCAAGATAACAATAAACTTAAAGACGTTGATAGATAATATTGCTACTTGCAATGAACATGCATACAAAACATTAAAATTAGAAAACAAGATTTTAATTTTTTCACTAAAACATCATTGTACAATAATATACACATAAATGACTTTAATTTTGCCTTGTCGCATAATTTAATTATGACATTGCCTGTTTTCACTTCACTATCATCTTCTTATCAAAAAATTTTGACAATGATGAAAAATTATGAGACACCATGCTAGAAAAGATATTTAAACAAAAATACCTGAATTCAAAACATTTCATATAAATTAGGCAAATTTTCATCCTGAAAGATTTAAAGAATAAAACGTATGACAATTCAGTATGAACGAAATGTTTAGATTTAGACTAAATTATGATAAATTAAAAATAAATATAATAACACATAAGGTACTAGTTTTAAACATATAAATTTTTTATTTCTTTTCAGATATATTCATTCAAAAGAAAAACCATTTAAATGTGGTGAATGTGGTAAAGGATTTTGTCAATCAAGAACTTTAGCAGTTCATAAAATTCTTCACATGGAAGAATCGCCTCATAAGTGTCCAGTTTGTAGTCGGAGTTTCAATCAAAGATCAAATTTAAAAACTCATTTACTCACCCACACAGATCATAAGCCTTATGAGTGCTCATCTTGTGGTAAAGTATTCCGAAGAAATTGCGATTTACGTCGACATGCATTAACCCATGCAGTAGGTGATATTCCGTCTACTCAGAGCCCTGCAGATAATTCAAGTGTTTTAGACATTGATGGTGGTGAAGACGATGATCGACATTTGTCAGCTGATGAAGATGATACTGTTTTGGAGGTTGATTCACCAAGACAAAGTCCTCTAATCCGAACAGGCCGATCAAATCCACTTGACGATGAAGAAGATGAACTTGATGAGGAACTTGATGAAGAAGAAACAAACAGGGCTGAATTGGAACCATTAGAACTATTACGTCAACCACAACGCCAACAAGAACCTCCAGAAGTGACGCATTGTCATCACGAAGGTGCAGATGAAACATATACAATGAGGCCACATAATGAATATTATTCTATTTATAACAAAGAATTTCCGTGTGGTGCAACGTTTTCAAATCATCATTTTCAAGTGCCATTACCACATCAATCATTCAGACAGCTGCCCCATGAATCAATAATGTCTCCAAATCCAGACCAATCCCTTCCCGCGAAGCATCCTGAACCTTATGTTCCAACATTACATGTTCGAAGAGATTTACATCACAAAAAAACTTCAGTTATTACAAATACAGTAATCACATCTTCTGCCGAAAATACGCATAGGACAGTAGTGTCCACGATTCCTCAAAAATTACCTCAGGCTTCAGCTACTCCACGAATTCTTCCAACCCAATTACAATCGCAGCCATCGGAACAATTGCCTAACTTCTTAGGCTCTATTCCATTAAGAAAACGTCCGATTGGTCCAGATGGAGAACCTCATCCAATAATTAAGAATTCTGAACATACCGGAAGCACATCACGCACACATTTAAATCAATTACCAGTTCTTGTTACCCATCAACTTAAATCACCTGAAGATTTTTTACTACCACCAATTCATTTAAGTCATCAACATCGTCAAAAACTACCTCTTAACCATGAATCAGTAGCACTCAATCATGGATGTGACTCTGATATCAGTAAAGGTAAAAAAAACTTATCATCAAATATCACCAAAAACGACGGAAATTTTCTTAAAAAAAATGCACAACCGCAGCAATCAGACTCATCATCTACTGCTCCGCCTCGTAAAACAGGATTCAGTATTGAAGATATAATGCGTCGTTAAGGATAATTTTTATTCAGAAATTATACAATATTACAATCCCAAACGCAACGAGGCAGTCGTAAGAAGATTTTCCGTCTACTAAAAAATATAAGGGTTCGAACAAATTTAATAATTACATACATATAATAATAGTATCATTTTAAGGACATATTAAGAAAAAATCATTATTAATTTAATACTTTACTTCTTCGAGGTGTATAAAATAATTTGATAGGTTAGGACTATTAGGAAGCTGTTCTAAAAAATAGATTGGTTCTAAAACTTGTATTGTGAATTTCTTATCTCAAATACGTTTTTTACATTCCCCTTGCCCCTTGCACCTTACAATTTTTGAATAAAAGGTTTTATAGTTATAATTTGTAACATAACAAATTATCAATGAAATTATTAATTTTATATAATATATTGCTGGTTTTCAAATAAATTTTTAGTAAATACCTTATGTAGATGATTGTTTTATAATCCAATCGAGTGTAGAGGGTTAATTATTTTTTCTTTCAGTTTTCCGTTTCTCAGTATAAAAAGAAACTGATTTCTTATATAGAATTCGAATAACTTATAGATTTCTTTACTTGAAATGGATGTTATGTGATCTAGTCCTAAATATGCCTTTGGTTGTTCCAACATTTTTAATTTAAATGTAACATTTATTATTTGATTTCTTTTTTCATAATATGTTATTGTATAAGTTATTTTTTATTTATTATAAATTCTTTGAGAAAAATTAAGTACTATAGCAAAAATGTATATTATTATTTTTAAAAAAGAAAAAAGATATTTTAATAATTATTATAATAATAACAATATTATAAAATGTAATAATGATGATGATATTGCCTAGCTAAGTGATCCCTTTTTCATAATATATATATATTTTAAATTTTCTTTCTTTTCGTTTAATATTTTTTTATATTTATACAATATGTGTATGTTATATTCTACAACGTACATGTACAATTGGACAATAATGTAAAGAGCAGATATGATTGAAACATTTTTTAAAACTAACTTTTTTTAATGAAACCAAAATTTTAACACATTTCATTTTAACTAAAAAATAATAATAATGTGAAGGTGAAAATGTAATTCACTTATTGAATGCAAACGTTTTTTGTCAAATAAATGCACTTCGCAGTACAGTTTTCAGTAAGTATTGCTTTAAATCTCATAATTTGTATTTAAGATAGGAAAATATAAAATATTGTGGATATACTAAATTAAATATGTATATTACATGTTTACAAACTTAGTTTTTTCAACCCTTATGTTCAACTTTTTTTTAATGAACTAAATGTAGAAAAATTCATCTATATTTTTCTTTATTGAAATTAATCCTGGCAATTGTTATAGCGAATAAACAAGAGAGTTGATAAATAAAAATAAATTAATAACTTACGACTTACAGTATTTACATAATTATATAATACGTAAAATAAAAATGTGCTTCTTTTGTTAATAAATAAGAATTTCTATTTAAAAGCAACTTAAAAAAAAATTATTAAAAATATAATTATTTAATTAAAAATATTAAAACTTCATCATACAGTACAATACAACTTTTTGAAACTTAAATGTAAATAGTAAACATATTCTACATTTCTTCTCTGTATTAATATAAATAACAATTTGTTTTATTTTCTTTCTTCAAAATTAAATTTTTACCAATTTTTATAAAATTTCTGTATTTTCCATTAAATATTTTTGGTTTAATAATAATTTAAATTAAAAATAAAAAAAACAATATGATATCAGATTTATGTAATACTGGGATAGGGAAATCCAAATAAAAGGTATATTGAATAACTCATCTCTCAAATATTGATATCCTAATTAAAAAGTATTATTACAAAATCTAAAAACCATAATAGCTTTACTTTCTTACTATATTATAATATGTTTAATAATATATTATAATATCATCTTACAATATAGTAATGTATTAAAAATCTTATCACATTGGTTTTTGTCACTTTTAGCATTTAACTTTGAAACTTGAAAATTTTGAAATTAAATTATAAAATATTTGTTCGAAAAGAAAGAGATATTATTTTAGTAATATAGAAATTTAATTGAAATAACCTGAAGTGAACAAATTTAAAATAATAAAATCTAAAAAACTATTAGGACTTGGTCCTTGTATGGGGAACAAACCTTAATTATACATTCCATTATTCCATAATATTATGATTGATTACTTGAAAGCATCGTTTGGGTGGTTAAACTGACAATTTGTCAATTTTATTTTTATATTTATATATAGAATTATAAAAATATAAATAAGAAGTAGGTATCTTAGTTTTAAGTTTATTATAAAATACGTGATGTTATATGAATTTAAAAAATGTAAATTTTAGTGGAGTTTACTTGATATATTTTGTTAAATGAAAAAATATACCACATGTATGAATATGGATAATAATGTTTATTCTAATTGTATATCAAAGAAAAATTAAAAGACTTTTAAAAATGCCTTTAATTTTAAAATAAAATTTTATAATTATTATAAATAAGTAGTTGTAGAAGAAATGTGCTTCCTTTCAATTTAGTTTACTTAATCTAACATAAAAACATTTCAATATATTTTAAAAGTATTATTATTATATAACAGTGATTATTTTATTTGCTACGTAAGCTTATAATATTAAACGATATTTTTTCGAGGCTTTGTGGTCTTAAACATAGATACATTTATTTTTACTTACACAATATTTACAGAATTCAAATTTTCTAATGCTGAAAAATAAGTATATTAAATTTATTTCGAATTTAATAAGATTAAGTTAGTTGTCTAATAATATAACTTTTTTGTCCAAAACTCTTTTCTTTGTTTTAAGTTGTTCTCATTTATAGAGAGACACTTTTGGACAACTTGTTTCTATCGAAATTCACCAGTAACGTCTATTGATAATTTTTTCACTAGAAAATTTCTTATTGCATGGAAAATAAATGTTGAAATAAATATGATGAAAATACTCAAGTGACGAAGACGTATTTAAGAATATATTTTTCTTGCCATTTCTTAAGAATGACCGTAAAATCAGAAAGCAGCTAATGTGTATGTGACTCAAATTAATTATACGAAAAAATTTCTAATTTTATAAGCTTGGGCAATACTTGTATTTATAAAACTTTAAACAAATATTTGAACCACGTAGTGGTTAATGATTAATATAATTATTTTAAGTAAAATTTTTCTGTGTTTCTCATCTTTTTTCAACTGTTTTATAAACAATTATTAATATTATTATAAACATATTGTATTTTAAGGTATATGTATTAGGCTTAAGTAAAGTTAATTAGTATTCCATTGTCAAAGAGATTTATGAAATTTGTGCGGTTTTTTTGAACTTTTGTTTTAGAAAGATATTCTTGGAAAAAATTTAGTAAGCAAAAAATGTTAAAAATTTTAAATAAATGATTATAGTACATTATTACAGAAACAATTTTTAAATCACTTAAAAACTGAACTGAATTGCTCACTTGACATTTAGGTAAACTGGAGTATTAATTGCGTTATTTCGGAGATTTGTTTTTTAAATGTTTGTGTGAAAATTTATAATTTTTTTTCATACACTAAGTTTCCACGCAAACAAATTGAACAAAAAACTTTCAAATACGGAACACAACACTTAGTCTTTAGAATATTGCCAAGTTATGTAAGTAATCTAAGTTTTACTCGTGCCAAAAGGAATTCGGAAATATGTAGAAGTTTTTTTAATAAATTGATTTTAACTTCACAGCAAGTTGATAAAATACAGTTTTGCAAAAAAGTTACTATATTTTCAAAGTTTTAAGCACAGTCCTAATGAACGTATTCCAAAGGAACTGACCACCAATTCGTGTGTATTGGAGTAACTACAAGAAAAAAATTAAGTTGAAGGAAAAGATAGAGATATCAATTGATTTTTTTAATTCCATAATATTAATTTAAGTATACAGATAATCATCGACATACGACCGATTATTTCTCCCATTTTAATAGGAAAATTTTTAAACTTATATTTTTATTTAAATTTAAAATTAAATTACAGTCAAATAACAAATTCGGCGGTTAAACTATTAGTCGTAGTCTAAGATTTACTCTGAGTGTCGTCGTCATCGTTTCGGTCAGAATTTCATGGAGCTTTAGCTCGGATTGTGTTAATAGAATAAATTTAAAAATTATTATAAAATAGATGAAAATAACTTTCATTCCGTGAGCCATCTAGAATGTCATCTGTGCATTAAAAAATGTCGTATTTTTTAAGGTTTTTCTGTAATAATTGAGTAAGTCGTCCAATGGCTTAAATTACGAATCAAAAAGCGAAATAAATACATTTTTAAATATTTTTATTTCAATACTTATTGCCAAGTGTTTTATTAAATTGACTTTATTAGTTTGTCTATTTCATTTACATAGGTATCTATCCATTAGTAAAACTAAAAGATTTCCTTAGATATTTAACAGTAGTAGGTAGTCATAGGTAGTTGATTATAT
>OZ023273.1:151159882-151314727 GCA_964007475.1 Hybos culiciformis | reverse complement strand
TGGGAGTGCCGGGCAGAATTTTGTTCTATTATATCTAAAAACCATCCCCACAAAAATTTAGCTCAATTGGATACCATTAAAACGACCCGCTTGACGGTTAAGTTTTCATATATTTTACTAGAATTCTATTTGGTTTTTTCATTCATTTGAGCGTTACACAGTGTCATAAAATTACTCTTTACTTAATTTAAGTTTTTGGATATAATATCTAATAAGATTTTCAAATTATTACAATACCATATATATTTGTAAATACAAAGTCCTAAAACTAATTATTTTTTAAAAAGCTTAAATTTCCGGGCTGAAACGTTGCTCCAAGACTTAGAGAAGACGGTTGACTGAGATATTTCTTCTTTCTTCATACAAGCAAGTTTTCTGTAATACACTTTTCACACTGTTTGAGTAAAAAAAATGTATCTTCTAGAATGGTGATTATTTCGATTGCACCTATTGTTAAAAACTACTTAATTTTGTTTATGTATGCGTAAAAAACTTCTAGAATAATTTCTTATTTTTATTGAAATATTTTGCCCACCAATATTTCGTATTTTTTTGAATTTCAGATTAACTTCATTGGTTTTTGTAAATAATTATTTTGAAAATAAATATTGGAATATTTTGTAAAAAGGAAAACGAGTTTGATTTTGATTGAGCAACAACGATTTTTATTACAGCTATGTTAAATAAATCATCCAAAATATTTAAAAATTCTAGACGTTTCTTGTGGACAACTTCACTAGTTTTAGTCTTATGTTTGGCCAGTTTCTGCCATGTATCATTATAATTTTTTTATTTTACTTTCAATTATGAAAGTTCTTTTATAGAAATTCTTGCTTCCTCCCAATAAATGATACACTCCTCGACGACATGAGTTGCACTTTTATTAAAATAAAGTTTGAATTCACGCATTTATAAATAGAACATCACCATACTATGGCAATTTTTTGTCTGTTATACGAGTATGATGTTTGGATTGTCCTATACTAGAAATATTTCTTTACGAATTATAAAAATAATTTAAAAAATCGAAAAATCAATATTCTGGACTCGCTAAACTTCATAAATTATTTGTTTTTTGTTCGAAAAATTTTCTATTAGCAGTACCTACGACATTTTTTCAAAATTTCAGGTGCAAAAATCGATGGTGCAACATTATGCAAAAGCATGTTAAGCGGGACCGTTTAACAATGTTAGATTGAGCTAAATTTTCTATTAGTAGTACCTACGACATTTTTACAAAATTTCAGGTTCAAAATTCGATGGTGCAACACTATGCAAACGCATGTTAAGCTGGACGGGTTAACAATGTTAGATTGGAACTAAATTTAGCCCGGCACTCATCAAAATATGTTTTTTTTTTTATATAAATAAGTGGCACCCTAATATATATAATATATGTATATTGCTGTAGATTTGTACAATGCTGAATTGGATAATAATGTTGCGGTAGTGGTATTTGTATCAAACCTCCTCTGGTTTCCAAAGTTCTTTGGCGCTTAGATTTTCAACTCAAGTTTTTGACAGTTCACAATTTAATATTATTTTGTCGTATACCATTCAGTCAATAATCTGAGAAGTACGACAAACTTTTATGTATTAAGAATCTTTTGGATAAAATTGTAACGCTAAGTCGTGCTATCAACCATTTTTTAAAATCATAAAAAATATTACTGCCTGAAAATATGCAACATTTTTGTATTAATCAACAAATGGCGCAATTAAAAAGTTATGCTTCTACTAATTATGATGAAAATAAATATATCAAAGAAATTAAGAACGTTATTGAAGAATTTGGTAAACGTTTCGAAGATTTTAAAAAACTTGATAATGTAGTTTTATTTATGAGTTTAAAATGTTACGAAAAATTGTTTTTTATTAATTATTTTTACAATTATTCTATATAAAGAAAATTTAGAGATTAATATTAACATTACTTGAATTAATATGAAAATTTTGTAAAAAAACTATGATTATAATATAACTAAAAAATAAGAGTCCTCCAATGAGGGGCATTTATTTTGTCAATTAATTATAAAGTAAATTTATAATTTTTTAGTTTATTTTTTGATTTGTATATTTAATTTGAAGGAAATAAAAATTAACTATTTAAAAAATTTATGAGTTTATGAGCAATATTAAAGCAGAAACAATTGCAGAAAACATACAACTATTTTTGATATGGAGCAGAAATTATTACTTTACAAAATCATATTTATGTTAAAGCAAGATCTTCCGAAGATAAATTCTGGAAATATTTAGCGGAAGATAAATTTCCGAATCTTAAAAAAATGTGCGGAAAATTGATACCCCTGTTTTGGAATCAGCATTTTCACAAATGAAAATAATAAAGTCGAAATACCGAACTAGTTAATTTAACAGAGCAGTACAACGGGCCAATCGGCCTAAGTGCAAGGAAATCGCAGGATTTCCGACCCGCTACAACCTAACCAACCTAACCTAATTTAACAGACGAACACTCAGAATTTGGATCCCTAAATATTGCCTTCTCCTCTTAGTCCTACTTTTAGAGAAAGTAGATCGCAGAGGATTTTTACTGCGTGAAGTAGATCTTATAGAAAAATCAGTTGACACCCCTGTCTAGTGTCTCTCAAGTTTTTTATATTTGCATTGTAATATGTTTTAGCCATTGTCTATAGATAGACGATATTAGGTTTGACCCTGTCTGTGTGAAGTATGATCAACGCACTATATATATTCACAATCACAAATCTGATTTGTTTATTAAAAAGCGTTTCATTTTAAAATTTATTCATGAAACATATAAAATTAAATTAGAATTTTTTCCAGTCTTTTCATTCATAAAACTATGGTCAGAAACCTTTCTGAAATTATTGAGAAAACAAACATCGATTGATTTCAGAGGTAAGATTTTCATCTACGATTTCCTTAATATAAAATAAAACAAATTAATAAATTATTCATTTACACTTATTTTGATTTATTTTTTTTGTATATAATTTTAATAAGTAAAATTTTTCGGTATATTTAAAAAAAATAATTTAACATAAGCTCATTAAAAATCATAATAAAAAATTTTATTTTGGGCTTTCTTTTCGACAGTGACAATTTGTTCATTTTTACAACATAATTTTTTTTTATGATGTTGACGGGGCTTTTTTTTTATCATACATTTATATACTTTTTTATTTAATATTAAAACAATTATTTTTAATTGTTTTTGTCGTTAAAAAAGCTTATGTCGTTTAAATTATAATTGTTAAGTCCATATTTTTATCTTTCCCGTCGTTCGAATGAAAATAAAAATAAATAAATAATAAAATTAAAAAAAATTATTAAAATAACATAACATTTATTATTTATAAATTAATAAAATGGCATTTAGAATTCCATTTCTGGAGCAAGGTCAAATCTAGGTGGGAAAGCCAATCCATCGAGTTGTGGTCGCACTGACGATCGGGGCTGAAATAGAATGTAAAATAAAATTTAATAATTTTTTATATTTATCATTTTTTCTTTTTATTAGTTAGTCAAATTGATTCTTACCAAATATTCAAAATATAATTAAAAAACATACAATTACGTACTTGTTGTAAATAATGTAAGGTACACATTGTACACATTATTTATAATAAGTAAGTTTTAAATTGTTCGTTCTAGGAACTTTATTTTGATAGAGTTTGATAAGAAAAACTGCATTTATTTTTCAGTACGACATGGTTTATAGATTGAAATGATTTAACTATTTTGTTTTTGGTGTAAATTTTTAACCTTTTTAAACATAAATACATATATTCCAATTAATTATTTTTCTTAAATTAATAAAGTTTCGTTCAATCTATAAACAAGGTTTTTATGTTCATTAGCCGAACTGACCCTCATAAACAACAGGTACAACTCACTTGTTATTGATCTATAAACTATGAAATTACAAAAAAATTAGATTGTCAAGGATGAAATAACGATGTATCTTGTTTTATTTCTATGTTTAAGTTTGTGTCCTTATAATAATAATTTTTTAATTAGGGTAACATAATCATATATTTTATGAGAAATTCATTAAACCATTGCAATTAATTCTTGGAATATATTTTCAATCGTATGATTCTTCTGGAAATTTGAATTGCACTAATAACAATTTTTAAAATTTTTTATAAGAAAATAAATAATTATTCACTCTTTGAAGTAGATCAAAAAATTTAATTGTAATCTATATGTTTATTTGAAAGAAAATATTTAATTTCTAACATAATAATATGCACAATAGTATCTACAGGAAACGGGAAAATATTTTTTAACGTTATTTAGGCATCCTTGTAAATTAAAAATAACTTTGAAAAGAAAAATTTCATGCATATTTAAAAAAAAATTGATTATGTTATAAATTAATAAAAAAATCTTTTCAAGTAGGAGGAATTTCTGTGTAAACAAAGTATTTTTCAATTAAAGATGTGTACAATTTATATATAAAATTCTGTGTAAAATTCGGCGGCACGTTTTGTGGTGCTTCAAACATAAAAAAATATTATAAAAAAAAATAGTGTTTTATTATTTGAGAGGGATAGACAATTAACGATAACAATGAATTTCAGTAATTATGAAATTTTATTTTGAGTAATTTACTTATGAAACTTCACAAATTAAATATGTGGATAAAATGGAAGACAAAATCCCAAAAATTAACATAACTTGAAAACTCGTTTATTTAACCCACTTACAAATGTAACGAAAAAAATTTTTTAATGATCCAGCACACTCTTAAGGCCTCCTTTAGACGTTGCTTGCTGGATAAATGAAATAAAATGTTGTTTATATAAATTAAAAATAAATATTTTTTAATTTCTACTTTTTTATATTTAGTTCTTTCGAGTTTCACTTCTATTACTGCTTTTTTTATTTATTCTAATTAATTAAAAAAATTTATTTATAACAAACTTACCGCTGGGCTGGCACCACGACCTACTGAACCTGCACGACCCTTGGCGCGGAATTTGCTAATTGCTTGCTCAGCCATATCTGCCCGTTCTTCAGATTCTTCAAGCTCTTGTTGGGCTTTACGGAATTTGGCCAAATTGAGGGCAGCGATTTCTTCAGCTTCTTCGATTTGTCTCTTGTATGTCTTAATCTTTTGTTGTAATTTGTCTACCAAATCTTGCATACGTTCGTGATTCTTGCGATCTTCTTCTGATTGGAAGGTTAATTCTTTAATGCGACGTTCTGATTTGCGTAAGTTCTTTTGTGCATCAGCATGTCTTCTTTGTTCGCCATCTAATTCATTTTCTAATTCACGAACTCTTTGTTCCAATTTTTGGATAGCTTTCTTACCTCCTTTAAGGGCATTAGCTTCAGCTTCATCTAATCTAACTTGTAATTCTTTAATTTGTTGTTCAAGGGCTTTTCTAAGTTTTTCTTGTGTTTGGGCATGATCTTGTTCAGCGCGGAGTTCATCAGCTAAACGAGCAGCATCAACCATGGCCTTCTTGGCTTTTTCTTCAGAATTCTTAGCTTCATTTAATAATTCATCTAAATCTGAATGGAGAGTTTGTAATTCAGATTCCAATTTCCTCTTGGCAGCGGAGATTGAAGCATTTTGGGCGGATATTTCATTGAGTTGTTCATGGGCATCAGCCAATTCTTGTTCGGCTTGTCTGCGACCTCGGTCAGCTTGTTCTAATAATGTGCGTGACTCTTCAAGTTCGTTTTGAAGTGCATTAGCACGACGTTCTGAAATTCCAAGTTGTTCACGAGCATCGTCACGGGCTCTTTGTTCTTCTTCAAGGGCGGCTTGGATATCCTTAAGTTGTTGTTGATAACGTTTGATGTTCTTTTGGGCCTCAGCGTTAGCCTAAATTGGGCAAAAAAATTTGTAAGTAATTTTTATTTAGGATAATTTTATGAAAAAAATTTATATTACCTTGTTGGCGTGGTCCAAAGCAATTTCGAGTTCATTGATATCGGCTTCTAATTTCTTCTTCATACGTAAAGCTTCAGCTTTACCCTTAGCTTCAGCTTCAAGTGATGCTTGCATGGAATCAAGAGCGCGTTGATGGTTCTTGCGTGTGTTTTCGAATTCTTCCTCTTTTTCTTGAATGCGGCGATCAATTTCTTGTCTAACTTGAGATAATTCAAGTTGAGCACGCAATACTTTGTTTTCTTCTTGTTCTAATGCGGCTTCAGCTTCTTCAAGAGCAGCTTGGAGTTCATCTTTTTCGGCTTCAAGGCGTTTGCGTGCCTTTTCGATTTCGTGGATGTTGCGACCACCCTCACCAATTTGGTCAAGGAGATCCTTAACTTCATCAGCAAGATTTTTGTTTTCACGACGGACGGCTTCAAGTTGTTCTTGACCCTCTTCATAAGCTCCTTTGAGACGGAAGAGTTCAGTGGAATAGTTGCGGCATTCCTTTTGTGAAGCGTCAAGTTCGGCAGCTAAGTCATCTACCTTCAATTTCCATTCTCCAATAATCTTGTCGAATGCCTTTTGTTTCTTTTCAGCGGCGTTAGCAATAGCATTAGCACGATCTACTTCGAGTTGTAAATCTTCAACTTCAGTGGTCAAACGTTGTTTGGTCTTTTCGAGGGCAACGCATTTCTGGTTAAGTGATTCGATTGTTTCTTCAGCTTCAGCCAAACGGGCTTGGAGTTTCCTCTTTGCTTCTTCGAGTTCTTCTGAGCGAGCTACACCGTCAGATTCATATTTGCTGCGCCATACTTGAGCTTCAGCATTAGCTTTGCTAAGTTGACGTTGTAAGTCAGCTTTGCCTTCAGCTTCTTCTTCAACTTGTTCACGGAGATTATCTAAGTCGTGTTCTAAGTTGCGGAATTTACCCAAAAGTGTGGCACGTTCACGTGATTCTTCATCAGCCAAACGTTTTGTATCTTCGAGTTGGGTGGTGAGAGAGATCTTAATCTTAGATAATTGTGAAACTTGTGATTCGGCTTCTTCTAATTGGCGCAAGAGATCTGAGTTTTCAATTGATAACTTCTTCTTGGCAGCATCGAAGTCGTTGAGGGTTCGGTTGGTTTCATCTAATTTGTTTTGAACTTCATTAAGTGTGTGTGATAATTGTTTGGCGATCTTTTCTTGGGCAGCCTATTTGTATTAGATCGTAATTTATCTTATTATTTCTTGATTTAAATTTAAGGAAATATTAAATTAAAATCACAAAGCATTATCATTAATTCAACAGAGGAAATTATGTGGTTATAGGGAGGTTAACAAAAAATATTACTTTTTTTTCGAGCTGTGCTGAAGCCAGTATCCTTGATAACCTACATATTATGTTAAATTTTTTCGAACTATTTCTAATTTTTTTTAACGCAATTTATGCAATTTAATAGCAAAAATTTACAGCGCTTTTATCATAAAAAAAAGCTCGATAGAGTAGATTTTGTATATACCTTTTCGTTGCCAAGGTGGTCAACACTAACTCTGAGATCATTCAATTCCCCAAAGTATTGGGCCTTCTCCTTTTCAGCTCTAAAGAAATAAGAAGGAATTGTTAAAATGTTAATTACAAAAAAAAAACTCGGAACTTGGTAAATTGTAGTTAATTGTTATTAAAAATAAATCATTATTTTTTCGTAGTTGTTTTTTTTTTGCTGTAGAACACTGTTTTGCATTTTTGGACCATGAGGATAATTTTTGCGTGTAATGTGTGTTTATAAATTAACCATGCGAATACATATACGATCACAAAATCAATTATGGTTATATATTTTACCTTTTCGCGAGCTAATTGATCACAAGCTGCGCGAGTTTGATTCAAATCGTTGTGACTGCTTTGACGATCGTGTTCAGCCCTAAATTTAATAGCATAATAAGAAATAATTATAAAATATGCTCATAAACATATTCGATTGGACACAAAATTTTTGATGATCACATAAATTTCATTTTCCTGAAAATTTTTAATAAAAATTCAAAAATATTTAGTCTTATACTCACTTAGCCTTCAATTTGTTGAGTTGGTCAACTTGTTCAGCCATTTCAGCAACAGCATCATTGTGTTTCTTGCGGAGATTAGCCAATGTAGCTTCATGTTGAATGTTAGCTTCTTCCAAGTCACGACGGAGTTTGCTGAGTTCGGCTTCACGTTTCTTGTTAAGTTCAATTTGAGCTGATGTAGCACCACCGGCTTCTTCAAGACGTTCACCCAATTCCTCAAGTTCACGAGCCAAATCAGCACGTTGTTTTTCAGCTTTAGCGCGAGCTTGTCTTTCAGCTTCAACTTCTTCTTCGAGTTCTTCAATTCTGGCTTGCAATTCTTTGATTTGTTTTTGTAGTTTACCAACAACTGATTGTTCGTCTTCTAATTTGGCAGTCAATGATGAAATTTCCTTATCTTTACGTTGGATGGTTTGTTCTAATTCTTTCTTGTTACGTTCTAAATCGGCAACAGCTTCTTGGGTAAGTTTAAGATCACCTTCAATCTTACGTTTAGATTTTTCAACATCACCACGTAATTTCTTTTCACGTTCAAGTGAATCTTCCAATTCATCCAAAGTTTGTTCCAATTTAGCTTTAACTTTGTTAAGATGATTGATTTTATCTTCGGCGGCTTGTAATTCTTCACCTGTTTTTTGATTTGTTTCACCTTGCATTTTCTTTTCTTTGTTTAATTTATTGATGAGTTCATCTTGGTGAGCGATTTCATCATTTAAGCTGCGAATTTGATGATCTTTTGTGGCTTTATCTTGTTCACCTTTTTGGGTTTGAAGTTCCATATCTTCGATATCTTTCTTCAATCCAGAAATTTCTTGATCAGCCTTTTTCTTTTGTTGGAATAATTGATTGCGGGCATCTTCTTCTTGTGACAAACGTTCTTGAATATCCTTTAATGGAAGAAAAAAACAAAATGAATAAATTTATATTATAACACTAAAATATTTCCTAGGTGAACGGTTTTTTTTACTTTTTTTTTATATAAATTCAAAATCTGTAGATTTTAGAATTTTTGTTTTACGGATTACACTTTTTTTTTAAATAAATAATAGACATCTATACATTATGTGTTCTAAAAATAAATTTTTGAATATTTTCTAATTAATTACAATTTTTTTCAATAATTATAATTTCTAATTTTTGTTTCTCTTCACTGCTTTCGCAATTTGTGGAATTTAGATTTTGAAATAAAGCCAAATTCTTTTTGCTTCTATAATGAGTAAAAAAAAAACTATGGATATGCAAGGTTTATCATTAAAATTTAATGATTTATAACATATGTTTGTTAGGCCTAGAATTTAATTAGGAATTCAAAAAAAAAAAACAATAAAATACACCATTTTTTCTCAGTGTTCAAGAGTATAAGGAAATTGGTTTTTATATCATTTGAACTAGTCTATAATATTTATATCATATCGTCTGTTCAGAAATGAAACAACGTATGACATTTATACGTCATTATTTGACAATAGCACCATTCGATATTTTTTCATACGTTTTTTTTAATTTTCAAATCTTTAAATTCAAATTACTCGAAACTATACTTTTCATTATACGTTGTTTCATTTCTGAGCAGACGATATTTGGTATTTGAACGAACCTATTAAAACGAAAATTACAAAAATTACTGGTGCTATGAGAGAAAAATATTAACTATGTATTAGAATTTGCATAGTAAAAATATGTCTTAATTGCAGATTATATTTGAACAATATAATTCAAATACTTTTAATATTTTTTAAATTATTTTCCAAATTCCACAATTTTATTCGTACAAGATTAATAAAAATAATAAATGAAAATAATATGATTTAAATTTTTAATCAATAATAGGTATAAATCTTAAATAACATATTTTTTTTTATATAAAATACATTTATAAAACAAATAAATATAAAAATTTAATTGCCAATTTTATCGCAATATTTTGTAATATATTTAAACTCCTACTCAACTTGTTATTATAAAATTCTATAAATATACGATGAAATATTTATAGAATTTTAATTGATATTTTTATGATTAATTTTAAAAATTAATAATTTCAAAATTGATCAAAAAAAAAAATAAATTCCTTTTATATGTGTGACAGAAGAAGGAAAAATTGTATGTGTTAAAAGAAATTTAATCACCTAATTAATCATCAAATGATTGGAACCATTAATCGTTCAAAAAAAAAAAAATTATGATAAATTTATAATATTTTATGAAAAAAAATACTTACACGTAATTGATTTTCGAGATCGTTCTTTTGTGCCTGCAATTTGGCACCTCTTTCTTGCAAATCTTGTAATGAATTCTTTTCACCAGACAATGAATCCAAGAGGGCAGTTTTTTCAGCTAACAATTTAGCATTGAGTACTTCACATTCTTTACGAAGTTTTTCTTCCTTAGCAAATGCTTCTTCAGCTTTTTTAGCTTTCTCTTCCAATCTCTGAAATTGTGATTCATCAGTAGTAATTGAAGTTGGCTCGGAGGCAGGAGCTTCAGTTGGATCCATTTTTATCACACGTTAATTTGTTTTTTCTCACTTTTTGTTTTAACAAATCGTTTTCGAATAAATTTTTATTTATTTTAATTTATTAATTAAATATTTAATTTAATAATAAGAAAAAATAAATTTTCGAAAATAAATTAATTTTATTTTTCTCGAATAATTTCGATTGAATTAAATTTTTAATATTAACTATTATTCGTTTTTAAAATTAAATTAAATTTAATTAATTTTTTTTTTTAATTATTTAATTTTTTTTTTTTTTAATTTCAGATCGTTATAAGATGGAATGCAAATTAGATTCCGCAATCAATTTTAATTGAAGAACGCACTGAACCGATATTTTTAAAGTAAAAAAATTCTCTAAATCACTATCTCGCAGGTAAAATGAAAAATGTATTAAAAGATCTGAATGTAGATATTGTCGTTAGCTGATGAATCTTCCTTTTCTATATTTTATTTTCTTTTGTATTTGTGTATTTAGATTTAAGTTCCCACCTCTTAAGTTTGAAATATTGGAAATGATTAACAAAAAAACTAAGATATATATATATATATATATATATTTTTCTTGATAGAAAGTCTAAAATAAATATTGGGGGATATAAGTTATTCATAATGTATGAAAATTTTATTTATATATATTTTTTTTTAATTTATTAAAAATATGATTGGTTTATCAGATTAAAATTGCAAAATGAGAGAGGGGTCCTCAATCATTTCCAAAAGAAAAAAAATAAATCTAAATACTGTTTTAATAAAATTCAATTGAGGTGAATAAGTATTTACGTAGGTTTTTCATAATTATTTTTAATTGAAAATTGAAATGTGTGTTTATTTTTTCATTTGATATTTTCATTTTAGCGAAAAAAAAACAATTTTTCTTTTTTTTCGGTTAATTAAAGAAAAGTAGGGATATTATTTAAAAAAATTTTATTGAAATTTAATAAAAAAAAGCAAAAATATCATTAGCAGTATACTCTTCCAGATTTTAAGAATATATAATATAGTCTCAATATAATTTTTTTTACTTTAGAGCTTTGAATTACTATGTATGTTAAATTCTAAATATAAAATTCAAATATAAATTGAAAATAGAAATTAAATTTTTATTACAATTTTCGTTTCAGTCATTTACACACCTTTAGACTGGAATATTTGAAACAAAAAAAAAATTATAATAATAATTTGTGGAGAAATAAAATTATTAATTTTTCAATATTATTTGCATTATGCAGTGTGAAATTCTTTATTAAATTGAAGTTGAAAATATTTTTTAAGAATTCTGTAAGATACCTATTATTTGATCATAAATTGAGGTCAATTTCGCAATAATGTAGCTTGAAATTTTTCCACATTTAATTTAATTTATTCATTTTTTATCACTTCAGCTATAAAGTTTCTATATTAAAGAACTAATTTTCGATCTGAAATATTATTATGTTATGCACATACCGACCGGGATTTTATATTTTTAACGTGTGATATAGGATCTCTATGAAGTATAAAAGTTCCTGAAATTTATACTCACTGCAATTTCATCTTCAACACGGCTGACGTTGAGGAGTGGTTTGACTTTTTGCCACAATTTCCACCATGGCCAGGTACGCAATTGCAAGTATTTGCGCAAGTTGCGTTGTACAACTTGTAAAGCAATGCGTTGGTCTTGTAATTTCTTGAAACCTTTACGTGCCAAATAACCACGAGCCCAGGCTTGCATCCATGACATAATTTTGCCAAGACGTTCATCACGTAATTCTTCCATTTGACCCAAGACACCAGCACGGAAGAATACCTGTATTTTTTAAGGTTTTTTTTTCGATAGAGAGTAAGACGGGAGGAAAAAAATTGAGGTTGCAAAGTTAAAATTGTGATCTTTCATAATAATAATTGCGTTAATTTGAATTGCACAAAAAAAATAAGGAAAAAGATTTTGTTTTAGATTTATGCAATTTTTTACTTAAATCGTATAACGTGACGATATAGGGCTTAACGCTTAATTGTGATCTTTGAATAAAATCAGTTCTGTGAGTATTACATATTCAACGATATGTGAAGAAAATATATAAATGAAAAATATTTCTATAACTTCATTTTTAAAAAAATATTTAGACTGATTCAAAAGATTTTTCACGGATTTTTTATATATAATATGTATATTATTCTTAAAAATGTGCATAATAAAGAAAATTTGGATAACTAAATCTTTGCCCTTTAATTTTTTTTGCTGTGCTTTTTTATTAAATCTAGATTCATGCAAAAAACCTTTTTTTTACTTATAGCCAAATTTTCAAAAGAAAAGCAAAAAACTTCATAAACATTCAATAAACAATGTCTACTAAATTAAATAAATAAATAAATATAATATTTACTTTATTAACTTAACTATATTATATAGCTTTTTGTGTGAGCGCGCTTAATTAAAATTATATGTTTCGTATGCTATGAATATTTTTTTATGTTATATCAAATGAAAAAGAAATAAATTTATTAGGGCTTTCAAGAGTATTTTATAGTTATACCTTTGTTGAACCCAAACGATATTGTTCTTCAGCTAAACCAATGTGCTTAAGAATTTGTACGCTAGCTTTTTCTGGTTTAATTGGTTCTTCAATTTTATTAAGACATAAAATTTTGTATCTGTTAGGATTTATACATAATGTTAAGTGTGTGAAAATATAGAAATAAATATGTTTTCGAAGTTTTGGAATAGGTATTTCATGAAACCTGTCAAATTTAAATATGTATAAACATTTTTATTATAACATATTTTATTGAAACGTACAATACAAATAGCTGCAATACTAAATTAACTTATTGCTTCTGCTATTCATAATTTATCTAATGGTTAAAGTAAATTATGAATACTGATATGACCCGAAAAAATATGAAAAATTAAATTAATAAATAATTCGTAATTATTGTACAAGTACTTTCTTTTAACTTTATTTGCAAAAAAACGCAAAGTTACGTACAATTTCTTAGATTTTTGAAAAAATTTCACTAAAATTGTAATAATGATTGAGTAAAATTGTTTTTTTTAAATAAATGGATAACATAATATAACATATAAAAACAAAAAAATGTATACAAAAGCAAAAAAATGAAGCAACATGATGATTAACAAACAACACAAATGAAACAAATAAACACTAAAAATATGGGGAGCATGCCTTTGAATTTCCAAAACGATACACTTCTTCATCTAATGGTGTAGCTTTTAAAATGATTGGAGCACACTTTTTTGGATCTGATATGCCTTGGATTGCTTTTGGACACAGGATTTTGTACCTGTTTTTTTGTTTTAATGACAAGGACAATTATACAAAACAAAAAATTAAAAAATAAACAAAACAAATGAGTTGGATGAATTTTTTTAAAAAAATAATAATTTAAAAAAAAAAATAATTGAAAACACGTTGAAGTATCATAGACCTGTTGTTTTTTCAATTAATAAAATTAAAATTTAATGAACGATAAATATTTTTTATATTTTCGTTTATAGAAAATTTATTTAATTTTTGTTTTCGTTTATAGAAAATTTATTAATGTTTATTTCTAGTCATATTTATTTTTATCACTTTCCCAAATCATAATAAATTCATAATACTACAAAATCATCTCTGAAAATAATATGTAGATTTTTTTTGTTTTAATATAAAAAAGATAAAAAAAAAAAATATGACTACGAATTTCAATTAACTACAAATCGATGACGAAACAGCAGTTTTCTTTCTTGCTTGTTCACAAGTTTTTTTAAAAAAAATTCTGTTCTGAAGTAATTAATGTCATCGTTGCAGTTTTTATAAAAAAAAAAACAAAAAAAAAAATTATGTAAATTTTACAAAAACGTTTCATGCCTTTGAATTGCCGAAACGATAAAAGTCTTCGTCTAATGGAGTTTGTTGTAAAATGATTGGAGCACACTTTTTAGGGTCTGAAACGTCCTTAATTAATTTTGGAGCAAGGATTTTGTACCTGGTTAAAATTATAAAATATGTATGTTAATTTTTATGAATGAAATTTCAATTATAGAAATTTTATATCTATTTTTTATTTCATTATATTTTTTCAAAGAAATTTAAAAACTCAAAATTTTATTTTATATATAGTTATATTTGAGTTTAATGATTGGATAAAAAAACGAACAAATAAATATTTTAATTTTATAAGTGAAATTTATATTCTTCAATGCGGAAAAAATTTTTCAATTAGTATAGTATTTCAAAATTTTTAACTCATTTAAATACTGTTCTAAACATTCTCAATATAATTTGGTTTAATATTCGCCAAAATTTTACTTCACTTATAAAATTTAAATAATTATAACAAAAAAAAAACACTTAGATTACGTTTTCAGGTAATACTGTTGTATTATATACGTAATGATATGAATGTCAATCAAAAATGGCATAACTACTGTAACATTGTAGCATTTAAATTATTGTTTTTCTATTTTCGACATTCTAGGTTCATAGTATCTAGAACATGAAATTTATGTGCCAAAATTGATAAATTAAAAAATAAACGACAACATTAAATAAAGTTTGAAACAAGAGCAGTAAATTCATGCCTTTGTATTGCCGAAACGATATAAATCTTCATCCAATGATGTAGATCCCATGATAATTGGACAACATTTTTTAGCATCGGGTTGATCCTTAATTAGTTTTGGAGAAAGGATTTTGTACCTGTTTTTAGTAACGTATACAAATAAAAATAATGAAAATTCAAACCAAAAACTAAACTTATAGGTTTTCTTATATTATGTAATGTTGTATGTATGTATTTTTATTTTAATAAAATTTTTCAATAAAATGTTTTTAATTTTTTTAATTTTTTTTTCTCCTGGATAATAGAAAAGTCCCAGCTTTTTATTTAATATCTATTATCAAAATGTGTAATAACTATGTACTACAACTAGTAGCATAATATAGATAGACAACAATTTTTGTTATTTATTTTTAAAATTCCTGTCATTGGATCAACACTTCAAGCAAGTAAAAAATCTGAATATAAATTCTATGAAAGTAAAAATATCAATAATACATATATATGTACTACAACAAGTAGTATAACATCATAACTCATATACGTTTTTCTTTATCTTCAATAAGGAAGTTCTGTAAATTCTAGGTTGATGACAACTAGAACCTTAATAAAATTTTATAAATATGACAATCACATTAAAAAACCCAAAATTTCAAGGATTAAAATGAATCATGCCTTTGTATGTCCTATACGGTACATATCTTCATCTAATGGTGTAGACTGCATGATTATTGGGGCGCATTTAACTGGATCTGAAATTTCTTTTATTTTTCCTGGACAAAGGATTTGATACCTAATTGGGGAATAATATGCAAATGTGTTTATATTTAAAATGAAAAATAAAAAATGAATGTAATCTACAAATAATAATAAAGGGCTAAAATCTAATTGACTACTAAATTCTAAGTGGAACTGGGTGTATTATATAGGGCTAACTATTAATTTTATTTGGAATTCCATGCTATAGCAACATATCTCATTACTGAGAAGGAAATGTGAGAAAATGAATTTAACTTTTCAATCATAAACAACTACTTATAATATTAATAAAAGTTTTATGCAAAACGGGATACTTTTATAATAATAATCAACGAATATAATAATTAAAATATTTCAGATATTTTTAATCATATTGAACTAAACCATTTTTTTTGGTTTTTCATTTAAAATTGAACAAAAATAAAATCCCCAAAGCAATAATTAATTATTTAATTATTTTTTTCTCTACTAAAGTGTGCATGCCTTATTATGTCCAAGACGGTATAAATCTTCATCTAAGGATGTTGCTCCCATAATATGTCCAGCACATTTTTTTGCATCAGGTTCATTCTTAATTTTTGCAGGACAAAGGATTTGATACCTAAATCACAAAAATAATGTTCTAAATTTGAAACAAATCACAAATAACAGTGCAATTTTAAACTTGTTCTTCCTAAATAATTTTAAATCCCATATATGAAATTTTAAAAATATATGTATGTAAATACATAATAAAACTTTTATTTTAATTCCAAACTAACGTAACATGCTGAAGAAATGATTTATGAAACCTACATTAAAATTTCATTCAAAATTTAAAAAAAAAATATTAACTTATAGAAAATCTCTAACTACGTGCTGAAACTAAGTACCTGAAATTCTTACCAAACAAAACTATTTTTCAATCATGTAAAATTTTCTTGATCAAAACTCACCATAATTCGAGAACATATACAACATGCTTTTAAAATTTTTTTTTTCCAAATTTTACAAAAAAAATTAAACATTAAATATCCCAAAATTATCTTTCCAAAATTATTGACACACGAGAGGAAATATTCACGCGACAAAAATTCCAACACATTTTTACCGAATATACTTTCTAACTACGTGCTTATCAACTCAAATTCTGAAAATTCGTGAATTTTTTTTTTTTAATTATTAACAAAAAACTACAATAATTTGTTTAATCAATACGATCTCTTTTGACCTTAAACTACACTTATGGGGGCTCATTCTCTGTATAACCAAAAATAATAAACAAAAATAAAATTTAACAAAAAAGTCTAAAAATTATAATATCCTGCCTTTGTATGACCAATACGGTAATTATCAGGATCTAAACCGACTGATTCCAAACATTTAGCAGCTGCATTCTTTGGATTTTTTTCGGCTGTCATAATTGCAGGAGCCAAAATCATGTAACTAAAATTTTTATTCCATTTCAAAAATAATTAATTTTCATAAAACTTATATGCGTTCATTTGATACAAATTAAATTTTTTTTTTTTATCATTTCATAAGAAAATTGTAAAATTAGGCTCCAATAAATCGTTTAAATTGGCAGATTTTTAAATGAATCGGTGAAGATTGAAAAAAAATCTACCAATAAACCGACATCGAAAACAAATACCAAAACCTGACCTGCCTATGTTGCTATGTATAACGCTTGCCTGAACTAAATTAAATTAATAAATACTTATATAATAATTATTATTGCCTTCAAATCTAGCATATTAACATTAATATAATACCGTTGTATTTTTTGAAATCGAATCCAAAACAATGCTTATTTCAGATTACCTATGTGGATTCGTAACGACACATTTTTATTTCTTTATTGTCAATTAGATAAAAGGGCCTTGAGCTTTATTTAAGTTTTTCAATTATTGAATTCACTTTGCCTTCACTTGCACATCACTTTAGGCAGGTATTTTAAAAAATATTGTACATACATTCGTATTCGTAACTTGAAATTGAATTCTTTTTGTTTAACAATGTCAATTTTTTTTTATTTTATACACTGTATAAAAAGTATTGGTCACCCAGTGACAATGAATGAATTTATTATTTAATATTAATATTTATCAATTTTAATTAATTAATTAAAATTGAAGAATACTATTAATTTTAACAAATCTTTAATAAAATCTTCAAAGTGCATTTGGTGTGAATATTGAAATAATTAAATAAAATATTCGAACAAATGAATTTTTTGAAAGTGCTTAATAATTTGACAGAGTGCCATGGACTATAATAATATCTGGGAAATAAATTTATTGACAAATTGTTTGCAAATGTTTTATGCTTAATCTAAAAGGTTCAAATTTTGAGTGCATTGCTAAATTACTTTATGGTTTGTTCTTTTAAAAATGTCATACGCTTTCATTTCGTTATGAGATCTGATTTAAATAAAATTCAACTCAGCTCTGTAGATCTAAAATTTGAGGGCATGACTGTAGGATGTGCTCATATTTTATGGGTGTTGAACTAATCTACTAATTCTATTAAAAACTAATTATATTTAAAAACAAAAAAGTTTCGATTATAAGATATTATCAATTTTATGTTTCTACATTACGCAAGTTGTTCAGGTATCCATAAAATGTTTGCTATATTAAAATAATACTTTTCATTTGAAACTAAATTTAATTTTCATTTCATTAAATAGGTAAATAATAAATTTTTTTTTAAGTATATTAACTTACCGAAGTTTGAAATCTGGGTAAACCATTCTGTTGGGGAAACCTTTACGGCAAATACGAATACCTTCAAGTACACCGTTACATGTCAATTGATGCATTACCAAATGAGCATCAATAACACCAGACTGTTTCAATTCATTAGGAATGATACAACGTACAAAGTGAGGTTGTGTTGAACGTAAAGTGGCCATCAAGTTGTTCAATTGTTCTTTGTAAGCTGAAGATACAGTAGCAAAACCACCACCTTTCTTACCACGACCACCCTTAGCTTGTTCACCACCACCTGATTGACCAGCATCAGCTGCGAAGATTTCAATCAACAATTTGTTTTGTGATTTTTTGAATTGATCGACAACAGTGTCATTCAAAGGATCCTTATTCTTTTCTAACCAACCAGTGATGTTATAGGCTACACAACCAGCATAATGGCCAATAGCAAAGTGAGCTGCTTGTTGACCTGGTTTTGGTGGTTTTGGTTTTTGGAATGGAGCTGATTTACCCAAATGGGTGCTCATCAATTTTTCTGTGAAGGTTTGATCAGTAGCCTTGGGGAACATAGATTCTTCTTCAAGGATGGACAAGATACCCATGGGCTAGTTTTTTTTTTTATTGTTTAAAAGTTGATAAAAAAGAGAAAAAATTAAAAATATTAGTTTTTTGTTAAAACACACAATATTTTAATATTGAAAGCAACGATTTTAAAGAATACATATTTTTAGTGAGGATTACAATAGCAATTTAGTATTTTAAATATGAATTGATGTTTTGTTGTTCATTGATGTTTTTATAGAACATTTTTGAACTCCCTTTAAACAAAGTATATGCAATTGACTAAATTAAATTATATGTTGTATTGTTATGTATTTGGATATGATAGATTTCTGTACACATAGTTAAACTATATGCATATAAATAGCACATCATACTACTTAATAATATGAAATAAATTCATATTAGAATTTACAGATTTTTCTTAGTAATAACATATATTTTGTTGATTTTTATAATTTATTAGTATGACGTTATGTATAGGGGTAAATTAGTACAAAAAAAAAAACACAAATTAGCGTTACTAGCTTTGAGCTTCATTTTTTTGTCGAAATATCGACTGCTTATTCTGCAAAAAAAATAAAAAATGTTGAATAGTTATAAGCTTTTGCATGGTTCTACAATTGAGTAAGATATTTCCAAAGTCATTTTTGGTGATATACCTTCTCAATTAACTCAATACACTGTTGAAGATCCATGCCGAAATCAATGAAGGTCCATTCAATACCTTCACGTTGATATTCTTCTTGTTCTAATACGAACATGTGATGATTAAAGAATTGTTGAAGTTTCTCGTTAGTGAAATTGATACACAATTGTTCAAAACCATTAAACTAAGTGAAAAAATTCAAAATTTGTTTTGAACACATATTTTATGAATGGGTTTTAGATTACATGTATGTATAAAATGTATGGTATATTAATTAAAATTTCAATATTTAATAAATTCATAACGAATTTTTTTTTTTTTAATTTACTAAATATTAAATTAAAAAATAGTGAACACAATTTAGTTATATAAAAAAAAATTAATTATTTTTTTGTTTTTAAATTTAAGCATATAATGTTTTATTATGATGTATCATCAAGCAATTTGTTTTTTTTTTTTTGTTTTGATTTATTTTTTAATTTTTATGATTATTGGAACTTCATTTTTTATCTTGAAGTTTTATTCCATATTTATGTTATTTTATTTTTTTGTTTGTTTGTTTGTTATATATTACTGCCATTTAAATTTATATTTCTTGTATTTTTATGTTAATGTTGGATTTTGTTCGATGTGAAAAGTTTATATACTTTTTTTGGATTGAACAAAATATTTTTAGACACAAGAAAATGAACAAATAAAACGATGTTGTATTCTTTAACCGCAACAAGAAGTTGAATCGACATGATTCATGTTTTTGTCGATTTGATTTATAATACCTTTTCAATAAGATCAATACAGGCCAACAAGTCCATACCGAAATCAATGAAGTCCCAGTTGATACCTTCCTTTTTGTATTCTTCTTGTTCTAAGACGAACATGTGATGGTTGAAGAATTGTTGCAATTTTTCATTAGTGAAATTGATACACAATTGTTCGAAACCGTTGTACTAAGCATATTTAAATTTTATAATATTTTATAATATAAGTTTTAATTTTTCTTTTTGTTTTTTAATTTTGGTTTATTTTTGGTTCGTTCTTTCTTTTAAAGTCAAACTCAAAAACCAAAATAATTTAAGAGAAAATAAATTAAAATTATAAATTTTCTAAAAAATTATTATCAAACATTTCTATCGATTTTGACTTTAAAATTAATGATTTGACTTTATTATTATTGTTCTCAATATTCATGTATTTATATTATGATTTGAATTTATTTATGTAACGTAGGTATATTGTGTTCAGTTTTTTTTTTGTTTGTTTGGAAAAAGAAAATAATATTTTTTTTTTTTTTTTAATTTTGAACCTTATGGAAATTTTTAAAATTCATTAAAGTATCTTTTTTTTTTTCTTTTTCCAATTAATAAAAAATACTTACGTCGAAAATTTCGAAACCAGCAATATCTAATACACCAATGAAATGTTGACGTTTTTGTTTGGTGTCTAATGTCTCGTTACACTTCTTGACCAACCATTTGAATAGACGATCGAAGACACCCTTGCAAAGGGCACCAACAGAGTTGTTTACTTGTATTACATTACGACCTTGCGTAACGAATTCAGTACCGACCTTAATACGTGGTTTCAACAAGTTAGTATACAATTGAGTGGTATCGCAACCAAATAATTTGGCAACTCTTTCACCATCTTCAGTACCATCAGCTTCAGCTTGTTCTTCGCGACCTCTTTGTTTGAATTTCATGCAACCCATATGCATAACAGCAGCTGTAATTCTGTATACATTTTCTTTTTCTTCTTTGGTGAAGCCCAAGATATCGAAGGCTTGCTATATTTATTTGTAGAGAAAAAAATTAAAATCAATTAACTTATAATTTAATATTGTGTCTTTAATAAATTTCACAAAACATTAAAATTTTTGTTAATTTTTGACGGAAAACAAAACGGGACAAAAAAATTGTTATTTTAATATAAAATATGTAATTTGGATATTTTTAATTTAATATTTTTTTTTTTTTAGACAAACCAAAATATAATACAAAAATTATACAACAAATTCAAATTCTTTTTCTATTTAAATAATATGTACATTTTTATAATTATTATAAATTAAGAAATCGCTATATACAATGCACGCGCCAGCATTTATTTTTATTTCTGTTATGAGCAATTTTATTTCGGTTACGAGCGCTTTTTTCTTCTGTTAAGAGCACTTTTTTCATCTGGTGTTAAGAGCATTTTTGATTAGAGCTTTTTTTTATTTTGCAAAAATAATAATGAGCGCACTTTTATTGAAAAAATAGTAGAGCGTTTTTTTTTTTTAAATATTATTAAAGATCAAATTATTGCTTTTTAAATTATAAGTTTTTTTGCTTAAGTTAATTTTGTTAAAATTTATTTTTTTGAAATATAGGTTTAATATTTTCGCTTAATTAAAATTACTCATCAGAATAATGTTGTCCGACATTAAATGGATTTAATTGACTAATCATAAAAAGAAATTGAAAAAATTTAAATTGTACAAATAGTAAATTTAAAATAAAAATATTTTTGAAGATATTTGATTTTGATATTACACTACACGTATAACAATAACTATATTTACTAACTATATTTCTAAACTAATTTTTTGAATGCTTTTTTTTTTTTTTTAATGAAAATCTTTGCTCATTAGTGATTTTCTTCTTAATTTTTTTTTGTTGTAGAAATTTTCAATGAATTTGGGGATGGATGCAAAACTACATTTATACTACTAAGGATAGAAAATAGAATATAATATATAGAAAACACTATCAGATAAATGCAAGTATTCCGGAACATTTTTTTTTTTGCTAGAAAATTAATTTAAATTTTAAATTTGAGAGATAGAGGAAAAATATAGTGCAAATGAAAACTGTTTCTTACAGTTTTTATTTTCAAAAAACATAAAGAAATACTGAACATTTTTATTGGAAGTATAACATTCAAATTTTTCTTTTTGTGGATATAGACATACAAAGATGATCAGAACATAGATTTTTTTTTTTGTTTCATTATAAAGGAACTTACATCTGTTAATGCGAATTCTTCACCATCATCCATATTTGGAATAGTGATTTTACCTTGAGATACATTATTGTAATCGTAGATATTATCGGAGAGGAAACACATGGCTGTTGGTAATATATATTTTCAAAATTTTATTAAAAGATTATCATTATTTTTGTTTTTTTTTAAATTACATATAAATGTATTTTTATATATTTTTTCAAGTATTTTTATGTGAAATTGTGTTTGATGACATAAAAAAAAAGTATCCTTGTAAAATTTAATTAAGGAAAATGAAAAATAGACCATTTTGAAGAAAGAAGACAAATAATGATATAGTAATAATTGTATAAGCTGATATGAGCATTAATTTATTACTAATATAAGTATTTGTAAGTATATTTGAAGTATTTTAATCAAATGTATTTTTTTTTTGTTTATAGTTGCAGAAAAAATTTTATGACACTTTAAATATGAAATCGTGCTGAAAACATTAATTGTAAATTGAAATAAAGCCTGAATTCTCAATATTTAGGTGAACCGGGATAAATTATTTTGAAATATATTTTTATGGGGAAATTTTGAAATTTGAGATATTTAGTTTTGAATGAATTCAATGTAATTTAAAAATAATTTTAGAAACGTATCACGAACTTTACGATAATTATATCGTTTTTTATTTTATATACAGATAATATTCATAATATCTATTTAGTAATCCAAAATTTATGAAAGCCCATTACGTAAGATTGCTTTAAAAAAAAAATGATTTCATTTATTTAAAAATTGTAGTGCTTTTAATTTAAAAAAGTAAACTAAAATATGTGCATAATTAAAATTTGGAAAAAAAATATTGTGCTATCACTGCAAAAGTGCTTAATATAATTTTTTTTTTGGCAAAATAGCCAGGAGCGGGCTTTCACTACTTTAGACTAATCAAATTATTTTTGTTATATTATTATTTATAATACATTGTACAAATTATATATTTTAGAGTTTCATCTTTCAATTGTATAGATTTTTTAATGTTATAATAATTTTACCTTCAATAGTGTCAACGAAATATTAATGTAATTTAAAATCTAATCTTATCTAAATCCTGCTCCTAGCTAATTTTCTTTCTTATAATCAATATGTTTTTGATTTGTATTTACATAAATTTTACATAAAGAAGGAATGATAAGATTATTATTTCTGAAAAAATTCCGGAATATTATAGAAAATAGATAAATATATTATAATAAAATTTGTTTGACAATATTTACATTTTTAGAATGTAAAACCAATATAAGAATAAGAAATGTACATTAAAAAAATATTAAAAAAAGTAAAATTATAGCAATTTAAAGTTTTTCGAATACAATATTTGCGGGGTGAAAATCCTGACTTACATCAGTTAATTCAAACTCCTCACCATCGTTGACACCAGGTATCCTTGTTTTACCCTGACATATTGTTGGATAATCACTTACACGTGTTGAAAGATATGTTAACTCTAAATTATATAATTGGACAAATAATTTAAAAAAATAGTTTATTTTTTTTAAATTCTTTGACTGAATATCGATTATGAATTTGATACTTTTTTTTAATTATTTCCTTGGACATTATTTAATAGGACCCGTGTAATTATTGTTTAATAATAATATCTGAATCAATGAATTTTAATATGAAATTTTAGAATTTATTAATAAAATTTATTGATCAGATAGATATCCATATTTTAATTATGATACCTTTTTCGCCTACCAGTATTAAGTAAAAATTCTTAAACTTTTTTATATATAAAATATGTTTTGATTAATTTCTAAATTTTATGTTTTAGGAAAAAGCTCTGTTGGTCGTTAAATTTTATATTCAAAGCAAAATAGCTTATAAATAATAAATAAAGCGCGAACATATAATAAAAGCTGTGCTGCAAATAAGCTTAATTAAATTATTTTGGAGGATATTACATCTGTTACATGGTATTCTTCACCATCATCTAAATCTGGTATTACAGTTTTTCCTTGTGACACAATACGATAGTAATGGATGTCGTTTCCAAGGAGGCAATATTCTTCATTTTAAATTTAATAAAAATATTGTTAAAATAAAACAAAACTAAATAAAAATTATAATTATTAGATCTACAAATCTAAGAAAAAAATTCTAGTTTTATCTAGTTTTATGTAGATTTTAAAATTTCTGTAAAAGTTATTTTTTTTTTTCATTAAACGTTAAATCCTTTTTATGTATTTTCTTTTGAAATGGACTTGTCGTATATAATATGACTTTAATCCAAAAGGAACTAATTTCTACTGTTAGTATAATGTGCAATATCAAAATTTGTTCTCTGCGGGAAAAAATGTCAATAGAAATTCTTTTGTCTTAAATAGAATTCTATTGAACTTTGTTATAGGGATTCGCCTTTATTTGAAAAGCCATAAGAAAAAATTGCAAACAGTTTATTAATATTAAAATTTCAATTACATCAGTAAGTTCAAACTCTTCACCATCATTAACACTTGGAATTGTAGTTTTTCCTTGTGCTACGACACGGTAATATACGATGTCTTGTTCAAGCAAACATGATTCTAATTTCCAGGATTTACAAAAAATTATAGGAAGTTAGTCTCAAATTAATTTTTAAGTTTAATAAAATAGAAAAACTACTATCCTAGAGTAGAAATCTATTTTAAAAGGAGATAAATATTGTGTTAGAAATGTTTTCTCCTTTTTTTTATACCAATCGGAGCTTATAGGAATAATTTTGAGGTAAAAATGCTACGCATATTTCTATAAAAATAACAAGGTAAGCAAACTATAAAAATTTATAAACTAATACTATATAGTTATATAGGATATAGTATACATTCAAATTAGCAGTTTACATTTGCTATTGATCATTTTGTGTAACGATCTATGTAATTTGACTGTTTTTCTATTCTACTTTAAACGCTTTTTTTAAAATAAAGCGTAAATTTTTAACAATTCTTCGTAACTATTATACTTAGGATTTCAAAAATAATTTCGTCTGATGGAAATTTTAATTCAAATATTTTATTTTAAACAAAATAAACCAAAAATGAAATTTACATCAGTCAAACCAAATTCTTCACCATCATCGACATTAGGAATTGTGGTTTTGCCTTGAGATACCACACGATAAAACGTGATGTCTTGATCAAGCAAACAGAATTCTATTTTTTTGTTCATTTAAATATTTATAAAAATTAAAAACAAATAAGAAATTTTGAAAATGTAAAACAAAAAATATTTTTTTTAATTACACATAATGCAACATAATAATTTATGTAATTATCTTGAAATAAATATTTGATGATCATATATAAAGTTAGTTTGGTGATCATTTTTGGTATAAGTTTTTCAAGTCTCGTAATTTTTCATCTGAATTTTAAAGAATTTTTTTTTTTTTTGAAAAATTTCTTCAAAAATTTTTTAGTAACATTTTTTGGGGGGGGGGGGGGATGGAAAAAAAAAACTAAAATTAACTAATTAATAAATTTCTATACAGACTAATTTGTATTTACATAACTATGGTTTTATTTAGGTACTCCACAGAATTAGTTTAAATTTTCTGGGAATTTATGAAAAATTGAAGTATACTACCTATGTAAATAAATATTAAGTAAATTGGAATTTTTATATTTTTATGTTATAAATATTATATAGGTACTAAACTAAGAAAGTAGGGAAAACTCAAATAACATATAAATTATAGAAATAAATAAATAAAAAAAAAATATCTAGTCTCAGTTAGATATTGGCGTAGGTTTTCTTATATGTTTGATATAATAATAATAATTACATAAAAAATATTTCCATAATATTTTTAGAATATTTAAGATCGTAAAATTAACTCAAAATAGAAATTCAAGGATGAAGAATTATGAATCATAAAATAAAAATTTAAATTTTATTATATACATAATATAATTTAGAGAGTTTAATCAAATTTGAAATCAATTTTTAGGAAACTACTGTATTACTTTGTATATATTTTTTTTTTTAAATTTATACTTGATATAATTACAAGTTTATTTGATTGTTTCGTCCTGGTGTCAGGGTTATGACCCATCATAATGATTAACTTGACACCTAACATTAACAATATTCTTGAGATAAGACAATTTCTTTTATGAACTGAATAAATTTATTAAGCTCATTGACTTTCATGCATTGCTTATAAATTTAGAGTTTTTGTGGAAATATTTTTTTTGGTATATTATTTATATTATTTTGGTAGTAGAAGATTAAAAAAAAAATCATTTAAAATTACATCAGTCAAAGTAAATTCTTCACCATCATCAACATTTGGAATAGTGGTTTTACCCTGGGATACAATAATATAGTCCATAACGTCGTTTGAAAGCAGACACATGTCTATAGATTCAAAAAATAGTTTTGATTTTTGTTCCAACAAAAATTAAAAAATATAACAATGAAATCATATAAATTAAATTAAATTTTCTTACAAATGCATTAAGAAAAGAAAAAAATAATAAATATGTAAATAAAGTCTTTACTGTATATACCTTACTCTATTATTGCTATTTAATATATGATACCTTAGCGGGAAAAGAATTTTTATTATATCTAAAGATTTTCATGTTTTTATATTTGTGTAATAGTATGAATTTGTATTTTAGTCTTTTTTCTGTGAATTCTAAGTGTTTTTTTTTTTTGATTAATTTAAGTTCACCTTTTACACCAGCTACTGAACCAGACATAATTTGGTAGAAAATATGGTATGAACGTTCCAAAGATTGCTGGGAAATGACACGAGCCTTTTCCAATAGATCTATGTATAAAATATACAATTAGGTTAATTATTATATTGCTAAAAATTATTAAATTTTTGTTTAACTTACATGTTTCAATATCAGCACCAGCCAATTTACCGGTTGGACCGAAGTGAATACGGATGAATTTACCCTATTTACCGGAAGACAAATTGTTTAAGAATTTCTTAAATAAAATAAAATATATATATTTTTTTTTTGACTTACGAAACGAGAAGAGTTATCATTACGGACAGTTTTTGCGTTACCAAAAGCTTCCAATACGGGATTAGTTTGTACGACTTGATCTTCAAGTGAACCCTTATTCTTTTGTGATTCGTCTTTTTTGGATGAGGCACCAACAGTGGCGAAATACGCAATTACTTTTTTCGTGTTTTCAGTCTTTCCAGCTCCAGACTCTCCGGTAATCAACATAGATTGATTTTGATGATTGGTTAACATTTCAACGTAGGCACCATCAGAAATAGCGAAAATATGGGGTGGCACTTCATTACGACGCTTGCCACGGTACATTTTAGCACAACGATTGGTATATACTGGGTAACGTTTGTATGGATTGATAGCGATACAGAAGAGTCCAGAATAAGTCTGTTTTTAAAGAAAATTATTAACATTAGATATTGAATACTCAACAAAAACTTATTATTTTAAACAAACTTAAATGCGCTACTTGAATAACATAATTTTGCCCTTAAACCAATATTTTCAATTTTTAGTTATATTGTAAAAATGGTTTTTTATTTTGGTTAAGAGCAATTTAGAAAAATGTATTATTCAAGTAACTTCAAACTACATTTAAAAATACAATATGTGATAAGTTTCAAGATGATTTTTACACATATTGGACATAAACTCGGGAGTATCACACAACATGAGAATAATTTTTTATTACCACTATGTTGAGTGTAATGAATATTTAAATTAAGAATATGACAGTTAATGTTTATCGACGTAGTTATCAATATATTGCAGTAATATTGATTGTTTTGTATAAAAAACATTGGTATCGATAAAATTACTACTATTTCAATATTATTATCAATAACATCATCACGATATCATTGATATTAATAATGAAAAATGAGTGTTGCTTTTAAATTCATGATGTTATTTATATAGAAATTATAAACGGGTAAAACTTTAAAATAAACTATTATTAACAATTTTCTATTCTAATTTTATTAAAATCTACTGTTCTATGAATCAAATAATAAACACGTTCTATGTAGCTGGGCTCCTTTGGCGGCTATCCTTTGCCGATTTTTGGTGTCTTGCTAAGTTAATTGCGCGCTAGCATTTTAGCATATTATATTGCATTGCAAAAAGCCAATTTGAATATTTTTACCTTGATATTTGTATTTGCATTTTTTATGCAAATGTTTTACATGATATGTTACTTACAGTATTAACTCAGACTTGAATTCTTTCTTTACATTTTAACGTCTGAGAGTACATGATAGGATAATGTTTGGATAGCTTTTAAGCATTTAGCAAAGCTTGCAAACCCTTATAGCACAACCGTTTTTTTTTATTATTAAAAAACTTATTGTGATATTTAGGTAAATTTTTTTTGCCCTACACAACAACATGCAATGTTGGAAGGTTAAAGCACATATAAAGCTATAGACATTTTTATACATTACTTACATAAATCAATTTGTTGAAATATCTCTGTCTCAAATTATGAAGTACAGAGGCATCGTTAAGATATGTCAAATTGGACATATCCTCGGTTTTTTCGTATTTTGGTGGATTTACTTGAGCAACAAGATCTTTCTTGAAATCTTTGCTCTAATTTATTTATTTTTTTTTAATTTTTTATTTTTTGAAATGAAAAGAAAAAAAGAAGAACTTATTACTAACTTTTATCCTTGTAAAACTTACATAAATAAGACGATGTAAATATCGTTGTTTCAAATTATGAAATACAGATGCATCGCTAAGATATGTTAAATCAGACATATCTTCGACTTTTTCGAATTTCGGAGGGTTTACTTGTTGGACAAATTCAGCTTTAACAGTTTTTTGCTTTATTTAAAAAAATAAAATAAATTTGATTTATATGATTACAAAATTTTGTTTATGATTTCATTTTAAGGCACAATTTTGTCGTTTTGGATATCTATATCTAAGATTCGAAGTCGAAAGATTTTTAATACCAAAATTGCGACTTAAAATGACTATAATACATAATGAAAAGTTTTTACCAATTTCTTTTGTTTTTTTATTTGATTAGGATTTTATTGAAAATAATATTGGAATTGTTGGCCTTAATACGCACTATTAAAAATTGTTTCTAACTGGAAATTCAGTCTTTTAGGAATAAATTAGCGTCTAAAAATATAATATAATATATATTTTACATAGACAGATATAGTATATCAAATAATTAAAAATTAACCAAAACTTTTAGGTTTTCCAGAGGTATAAAACTATTCATTATGTATATAAAGTTATTAATTATTATAAATTTTTGAAAAATTTAATTTTCCGCAAAAATTCTGAAAAAGTTTTTTTTTTTAAATTTATCATGTGAATAAAATAAGAATGCATTAATTATTTTTATTATTTTCTAATATTATAATATTACCTCGCCACCAGGTAAACCAACGGTGACCAAATCACCTTTGGTTGCCTTGATTTCACCCAAAACGAAACCTTCCTTATCACATGGGACCCAGCATGATTTCTTGGAGTCATAAGGTTTCGACTGATCAATACGTCTTTGCTCTAATGATACAAACAAGTATGGGGTTGGATCGGCATCTTCATCTTGTGGAGTTGGTTTTGGCATCTTGATTAGTTTCTAACTTCTTTTATACAAAAATAAAAACACAAGTTGAGAGAGGGGCTACAAATACGTCTTATATATTTCTTATTTTATTTTTTTAAAGCCCAAAATGCTTCCCTGTAAATAAACAAATAAAATAATTTTTAATTTAAAACTTTATTCAATTACACAAATAATATAAATGGATTTGTGTTCAATTTTATAGACATTTTAGTTATGCAATAATCGATTCCAAAAATATAGCCACAGAATTTTGCAATTAAATTTTATATAAAGAGAAAAATTGCTTCCCTAGTGACAAAGAAGACTTAAACTGAAACAATGTTTATATAGAGCAGAATTTGCTATTATAGTATCAACATTGTTAGATTTGTAATTTTTATTTAGATGATTTGATAAATAAATTTAAAATTTGAGTCTTTGTAAGATTTTGCTTTTGAATTTTTCATAGGCATAGTTCAAGAGAAAATACCAATAAATTGAGTAAATTTTTAGAAAAGAAGAATTTAAAAAAGAGAACTGAAAGATTTAAGAGATTTAATTAATATTAATACTTATAAATGTATAAAAAAAATTATATATATTTTTAAATAATCTCATTTTTGCATAACTGAATGACATATATATTTAAAATAATTTAGCTTTTCCTGTTTCACATATATTTATTTTTTTTTGCATTTAATTTTTTTGCTCATTATTATTTTATTTTTAATTTTTATGAAAATGTGATTTATTTTTCAATTTATGTGTATATTCTTCAGTACATATAAAAATTTCTTTTTTAAAAAAGAAAAAATCTATTTTTAGTTGAAATTTTAAAAATTTCCCATTTCCAAATTAGTAAAATATGTAATTAGATCTATTAAGCCTTCGTTTGAGAAAATTGAGAAAAAAAAATAAAACTCTCATAAAATTATTTATTCTTTTTTGTTTATTTTTACGCAAAACTTTATATTGGTTTTTGATAGTGTGAGGCGTAATCTTGGTAGTATATAGTATTATTTGTTTATAAATTTATATTATTTTTAATTTTTTTGGTTTTAATATATCTGTATATTTTCAAACGTGCGATATACTATTTTGAAAGCATCTTTTTCAATTTATATGTATTTTGCATTTAAAAACACGAAAAAAAAAAATATTATTTTATTTTTAAAAGTCAATTTTATTGCATATATCTACTACATTTATCTATAAAAAGTGTTCATGTTATTTTTATGTGAAAAACGTAGGAAAATTTTATTACGTAATAACTAAAAAATCTTCTTTTTAATGAATTAAAATTTTTTATGAATTTTTTTCGTAATTTGTTAAATTTTTTTTTTTTAATTACAATAAATTATTGCGGATTATTATGAATTTTTAAAATTTTTATTTTACATTCTTATTTATTACATTAAAAATTTTTATTACATTCTTTTTTATACTGTAAGAAAAAAATATTTTTATTATATTTTAATTTTGTAGCTTAATTGATCCAATCATTTTATTCGAATTTAATTAAAGGAGGTAAATAAGGTTCACATCTTTACATTTGCCATAAACTTTATTTAGAATTGTAATTAATTATGAATTCTATAATTTAAAAAGTAGCAAACAATAATTATGTGTCTATTTTATTTTTTCATAGGTATTCAGTTCATCCACTCTCTTTGATAATGAATTGAACTTCAGAAGATAAAACTACATAGAACATATTTTTGACCTTTTTATATGGGTAAGTAAATAACAAGGTGTAGGTACCAAATATTTTCCATTTCAATTATGGTAAGAATAATAAATAAAGGTTACGTTATCGTAAAAATAAATAAACTCTTTAATAAAAAAAAAAATTTTTAATCCCAATTTAAAGTAAGCGTTGTTAATTTTTTTTTTATTTTTAATTATAAAAGCATTAATTATAAAAATAATTTTTAAATTAGGAATAAAATTTCTTTTTTCAAAAAAAAAGTTATAGTTCAAACTTCTCTTGGATTTATTTAAAGCTCAGAATTTTTATCTTTTTTAAGCTTTTTAGTTGAAATAAGATACAACGCTATTGAAAATACAGTTTGCTATAAATAGCTCTAAAATTTTTTTTAATAATGAAGTTGAGTACTCAATATAATAATAATTATTGTCAATTTGAAATTTTAAAAAATTATTTTTCAATTTTGTCTGATAACAGGTGTCTTGTAAATTTTTTTTTTTATCAAAAACAAAATTAAAATTTTTTTTTTAAATTTTTTCAAATTATTTTATTTTTTTTTTTTTTTTTTATTAAAGAGTTGAAAATTTTTTCTTAAGAAGGTCAAAAATTCTTAAAATTGACATCGATGTGTATATAACGTTTACGTAATCTTCTGCCATTAAAAAATTTAAAAAAAAAAAAATTTATTATTTAATTTTTATTACTTTTCTGTGCAATTTTCAGTTTTAAAAATAATTTTTTTTTAATTTATTATATTATTTTTAATTTTTATATTTCTTATTTTCATAAAATTGTATGAATTGCATAATAATTTTCTTTTTTATTCACAAAAATTCAAAAAAAGTCCATTGAATTTTTTTTTTTTTTTTAATTAAGTTTAAATTTAGTTTTAATTCCAGTCCTTTTATAATTTGTTTCATTTTATTGTTTAATATTATTTTTATTTAACTTACAATATTTAACTTATTTAATTATTAACTGTCAGAAAAAATGTCCTGTTCAAATTAAAACAAAATAATTTTTTAAGCTTCGATTTAAATTAAAGCATTCGATTTATCGATTAAATTATAAAAAAAAAATCAAAAATAATATCAACGAACTTAACCGCTTGAGCCTCGAAGTCGAAGTGACTAGGAAAAAAAAATATTTTGTTAAAAAAAATAAATTTTCTTTTTTGCTATTAAAATAACACAAAAAAAAAAAAAAATCTCACAAGTGATTCGTAAATTTTAATTTTTTTTTTATTTAATTTTATATGTAAAAAAAAATATTCGAATTCCTATTCAATTACTATTTTTAAAATTACTTTTTGTCTTTTTCTATTTTTTTTTCATTTAATATAAAAATAAATTTTGAAATTTGCATGTGTGGATTTTGTTTTTTTTTTTACTTGTTTTCTTCTATTTTTTTTTTTTCAGTGTATTTTTCCTACGTGTTAATATGATCCAATCTTGTGTTTCTATTTCTGGGTATTTAAAATATTTTTTTTGTTTTTGCGTAACTTGACGAATTTTTTAATTATAACCGAAAGAAAAAAAAAACGAGACAATGTGAGCGCCAAAATTCCATAAAAGAAAATTTCATAACGATTTTTTTTTTTTTTACTATTTCAAATAAATTTTGCGATTTTTAATGATTTTTCTGAATAAAAATATTTATAATTCTTTTTTTATGCTAAGATTTTTAAGATATTATTATTAAAATTATGTGTTTTTCACATTTTTTAATTTGTTTATTTATAGAAATTAAATTAAAAATTTTAAACTTATTTAACTTATTTTTTAACTTTTTTTTTTTTTGGAAAAAAGATAAATATTTAACAATTTTCGTTAAATATTTTGAATTTATTCGTTAAAAAAAATGTGTTTGAAATTTTTAATGTAATTTAAATATTTAATTTTTATTTATATTTTTTTTTTTTTTCATAATTTTAAAATATATTTTATAATTTTATTACTTTTAGTTATTATTTTATTTTTTTTTATTAAATTTTAGCAATTTTTCCCTGTTTTATAGGGAGTTTAAAAAATGTAATCCATTCATTGCTTGGTAATCCACATTTTTTTTTTTTGTTCAAATTTAACTATGTAGTTTTCTTTCAGTGCATTCAATATATATTTTTTTAAATTTATTTAAATTTTATTATTTTTTAATTTAATTTTTTTTTTTTTATAAAAATTAAAAAAAAATAAAAATGTGATGAAACGAAAAGAAAAATTATCAAAAAAAAAAAAATTAATAAAAAATTTGCAGGTGTTACACTTACGCGTTAGAAAGCCTTTCTGAACGATAGAACCGGTAATGTCGCTTTATATATGGCGCAATTTGACACCATATCGGAAAAATCACGAAAATTTTAACACAACAAAAAAAAAAATTTTTCTTTTTTTTTTTTCTCTCTCATATGAGTGAACTCCCGTTCCCGGGTTTGGTTCCCTTTTTGGTTCAATACAAACCTAAACATTTACATTAACGTGAGTAATTTTATTGAAATTTATGTAGAGAATCATATAATTTTAATATACCTGCAATGGTCAAAAAGTTATAATATACAATAAATTTGATTTTAAATTATATATCATTATTATATGATTTTACAAATAAAAGACTTAGAAAAGTACTTAATTTAAAAGTGGCAAAAGTTAGAAACTAGAATAGAAACAAGATAGTAGTACATAGAAATTGTAACTCTAGGATTCAAAAAAATAAAAGTAAAATAAGAAAAAGACATCCAATATTCTAGTCAAATGACTTCAATTATGGCATTTAATTTGTTTACATTTTAGAAACACTTGTAGACTATTAGAAATTAAATTATTTTTGAAGCTATAGAATTTTGAAAAAGCATTGTACGAAACTTTACGCAATACAAATAACTATAATTTAAGCTTAAACATACGATTTAAGGTACGTTTTTTCTATTTTTCTATTTGCTTCAAAAAATTCCAACTCAGATTTTTTTATTTTTGGCTTTAAAGAAAGTGATTGTACATTTTTAATATTTTTAAAATTTAAATATGTATCCAAAATGAGAAACTGAGTTTTGATTCCTGCTAGTATATTGTATTTATCTCAGTTAAAGTGATCTTACTGTCTTCACTCTCTATTTAATTTTAAGCTCAACTATATTCAATCAATCCTATTACAAATTGCCGAAAAAATTTTTTAACACATTTTCAAAAATTTTCATACATATTTTCGGAAAATTTCGTTACTTCAAGAATTTTCCGAGTTAGTTTATGAATAAAAAAAAAAAAAAAAATTAAAAAATAAATGTATGTGTTGAAGCATGAAACAATATCATCATTATTGTGCTTAATTTTTTGTTAATTTCAAAGAAAAGAGAATTTTTTTTTTTGTTTGAAGAAAATTATAACATATATTTATAATTAAGAAAATAACATTGAATTTAAACATAAATTAAGAACGGCGATATATTTAGAGTTCACGTTTTACTAACTTTTTATTTTCTGTCATTTAAAGAAAAATTCTTTCATTATTATAATAAATTTTCGATTCATCAAGTGATAATAATTTGATTTTATTATATTTGAAATTAAAAAAAAAATTTTTTTTGTAGAATTAATAAAATAATATGTTCAAATTCAAATTCTTTATTGTTCCTGCTATCACAATAATTATAGTTCCTTATAAGAAGTAGGCATTTATAATATACGATGAACTAAATAAAATTATTGATTTTGTTACACTTATTTTGCTTTTTTCAATTTTAGATATTTGTTAAAAGAATAAGAATTTAAACTATTTTTAACAGATTTGTGAAATAACTAACCATCTTGAAATAGACGCATGATCAACATTTATTTAATTTATCATTATAGTCTTTAAATGGTGATTTCATATTGACATCTTCGAATCCTGCTCAAAATGGAAACTTCTAATTTTTTAATTTATATTAATAATTTCTTAGATGATGGTGATAAATGTTTTGTTATCTGTCAAAAATTAGCTTCTATACGTAATTAAAATTAATTAATAATTTTAATATTTAATTAATTAAAATTTAAAATTTTTTTACGAAAGAAGTTATAAAGTAATATAAAGTAATATAAAACATAAAGATTCTTTTTGAGTTGTGGTGATGTATCAAAAAGGATTTTCTTCTTTTCTAAATTATTTGCGCGGCCAGTGAACAAAATGATAAAAGTTTTACAATATTTTCCAGATATTATGTTCAGTTCGTCCTTCAGCTAGATTTTATTTAGGAAATTCTTCATTATTGTTACATTATTTTTAATTACTGAAAAAAAATAATTAATTTATCAATTTAAGTATTTAATTAAGCAAAAAATTGAAAAAAATATGTTGCAAGGCTATATAATAGAACAGGTTGTTAGAGGAAATAATTTTTATTAGAATATTTTTAAGTTTTAAATTTAAAATAAACATTTTCTTGTCTGTGTGAATTTAATTCATGTGTTTTTGATATAAATGTTTGAAAAAAAAAAAAAAGATAAATAAAAAAAAACACACGAGGAAATTTTTAGAAGATGTCTTTGAAACATTTTTTTAGATAACATTAAAATATTTTCAAAATTTCGCGATAAGTATTGTGGAAAGTAAAATTATTTTATGGACGTTTTAAAATGATTTATAATAGGTCGCCAATGCAACCTTTAACAAATAACAATGGGTGTGTTTTCCTTGAATGCAATAGTGAAACTAGAGATTAATACTATATCGAGTCAAAAAATTTAATTAATTGAATTTGAAATAATTATAATAATTATTATAAAAACTTTATTAAAAAACTAATTCCGATATGGAAATTGAATAAATATATAAAAAATAATTTCTCTTTTCGGTAATGTTAATTTGATATAGTATAAAACTAAATCCTTCGATCTTGCGTAATATATAAGAAGCTTTGAAAACTAACTTGAAAACTAAAGTTGTAATAAAATTGTAATCTAAACTAAAATTTGTTAGTCTAGAATTTGTATGACAAAAAAACAGTACTTTATAAATACGACCGTTTCGATTTACGATACCTTACTTTTAAGATACATTGGTCATATATATATTTTATAACGCTGCTTCAATATCATATACCAACCAATACCATTTATTCAGATAGCTTAAACAAACACAACAATTTTAATCGAAATCCAGATCCCAAGTCCGAATCCTTGGAAACAATCGGTGTCGAACAATTTTTCGACCTCTATCTACTCAACACACTAATTTTTATCAGGATCCATTAAAACTTCCAAACAGGAAGTAAAAGTGGACTTTAAAGCACATATTTTGACATTCAAAGAGTTGAAATAGGCAGTTATAAGGATTTTATAAGGATTTTAGAGGAGGACGGACATTTAATGAAATTTGTGGTTCATTTTTGATTTCAGTGTGAAACCAGATCTTTCAAATTAAGTATAAGAATACTGTTTTCATGTAATATTATATTGCTTAGCGTATTATTAGTATCCATTTGGTGATAAAAATTTACTTCGATGATGGACTTCGGAAAACAATATTTTTTTTAACACATTAATTAGAAAATTAATAAACAGGTCGATAATTTAGATTTAATAAATAGTTTTGTAAAATATTTTTTGGCGATTTTAAAATTTAAAATATTTAAATTTATATATGTATTGTATTTTCTTTCGTGTTTATATATTATACAGCATATAAAAATATTACATTATTTTTGTTAATACATAATTTAATTTTAAATAAAATTTAACTTGGTGTCTATAGTCTATAGTTTATGAATCAAAAATATACAATATAAATATTTTATATGTAGAATTGTAGATAGTGTTTGATATTAGATTAGAAGTCAAAATGATAAGATTTAACAAAATATTAAATCTATCTAATATTAATTTTAATTAGTTTTTTTAACAGGATTAGAATAGTTAATATTATCCTTACACTGCAGGAAATATTATGTTTGAATGAACAAAATATAGTGAAAAATAAAAAGTGTTATGAAAATATAGAAGGATCCATTCAGTTGATACAACAATAGTTGCTATAATTTATTTTGGGAAACACAAAAATTTTAATATTTTCATTAAATTTTTAAAATCCATTACGATGACAGCATATCCGACGAATATGAATAACTAATAGATGCCCTGATTCCAGAATAAAGAAAAGCTTTATACATTAAAATGTTGATTTTCGAAAGTGTAAAAGTTTACTTTTATTGTCCTCATAATTATTTATTCTAAATTATGTCGACAAAAAATTTGAATTTTCGTTAATAAAAAATTTAAAAAATTAAAATATGAGAAATAATTTAAAGATTTTTAATACATATAAGTTGGCAAGTGAAAATTTAACATGCCGAAAAATCATTGAAAAATCTTGTAGGAAATATTAAAAAAAAAAAACTACACAATGTATTGTTATGTAGTGTGTTATAAAATAATGATAGGTATAGGTAGCTACATATAAAAATAAAATCAATATACAAACATAATATATATAGACTATGTTTAGCGATAGAGAATAATTATAAATAATTGTCTCATTAATTAATTGAATTTAATGATTTGAAGAACAATTTATTGATGTTTTAAAATATTGAATAGTTAATGGAATCTGCTAAAACATGATATTTATTCTATTGGATGTTGATTAACTTTTGGATGTTGATAAATTTTTAAGACTTAAAAGATGATTGATCTACTTATATTCTTATATTCATATATGTACATATTATATACATATAATTTAATGGAATAAAAAGTCAAGCTTTTGAGCAATGAAGATGACAACCTCATAAACGATTAAAATATACAGCACTTTTCCAATTGGATAAAAAAATTTAAAATTATAGAAAAATTTATATTGAAAATTTTATAAAATTCAATTAATCTGGCTGAATGTAAAAGTTCAATTACTTTGGTACATAGTACTAGTAATGATGTAATTGTAATTGAAAAAGTAATAAATACTTTTGTTAAAAAGGAATTATATTTAAAAAAAAATAAATACTTTTCTCACAAAGGAATTGTTTTTAAAAAGTATTGATTTCAAAGTAATTTTTAAAAAAGTATTGATTTCTTTCTAATTACAACTTCTTTGTAATCAATAACTTTCTACATAAATATAATTCCTTTTTAAGATAACTACTTTTTCAAATAAAAATACTTTGTATTTGAATATTGAAAGTATTTGAATTTTTACAACCTAGGATGTTATAAATCTTATTAACTAACAATATTTTTGCCCGATTAATAGATTGCTTTTGATATTTTATATTTAAATTTTCTCAACACTGCAGCGAAAAACTGATTTTCCATAATGATTTTACATAATGAAATAAAAAAAATTATTGCGCTTTTTAGTTTTGCGAAATGAAGTCCGAATTAAATTTACAAGGACGTTTTCTAGTTTTAAGAGAGAAATTATCGTTAATTTTAAAAGTTCAAAGTTCAATTAAGAAGAATTTGATTTTAATTTCGTTCTTGAAAAAAATAAACACAATTTTATTTTTCATGGCCATTGTATAAATAAGTAACATGCGAATGGATTTTTATGTTTTTCAGGTAAATATGAATGTAGAAAACTCCGCAGTGCCAAAAACGGTTGCTTTCCCCTATTCATTTCGATTCTTGAGGTAATAAGGTAAGAAAGAAAACAGAAAACATATTTTCAAATTTTAATCTCTTATAATGGCAGCATATATGACTGATTATTACTAATATAAGATCATAAGTTCGTTTGAGAGCTAAATAGTTGTACCAGTAGAGCATTCTTCGTCAAAATTCCCAGATGTGATAGAACGAGCTTCGGAGATTCGTTTTCAATTCGCACCTCGAGAATGTGGAATGCTCTCCCATCAAATCTGTTCCCGACAGCTGGCGGACGCTTGATTTACGACTTGCGCCGCTTTAAGAAGAGTGTAAATGATTATCTACTAACTGTCCCACTTTTTAATCCCGTCTAAACTTCCAGTCCTCATTACCAAATCCATACTTCTTATAGTATAAAAGGTATCCCACCTAGTGATTTGGTAACTTTAATAAAAAAATAAAATAAAAATCCTTTTAAACTGTTCAAAAAAATTTAAAAATTGTTAACATTTTAATTATATGTGTACACTACATACATTTAGGTTTCGATTTTTATATATAGAAATTTTGTTTTGAGTTAAACCGTGAAAATGTGATACTCTCAAGATAAATTGAAGATTTAATATTATAATGGTCTAATTCGTAATTTTTTTTTTGTTACTGAAATTAACTCGTGCAATGATGACGGATGTTATTTCTCATCGATACCTACTTCAATTATCTTCTTTTTTTTTTAAGAAATATTTCTTCAACTTTGTGATAAAATTTTATATTTTTCTTGTTAAATAAAAATATGAAAAATGAACTCACATTACGTAAATTTTGGCAAGATTTTAATAGCGCCAAATGAATTTTTATTTAAGACATTCAGACAGTAAATGTTTTTAGCCACATTTAGCCGGTAAATTGGCATGTAAACTGTTATCTCTTTCATTTTGGCAATTGGTAGAATATCATAGGGGGATCGGTAAAATTTACAATTAACATTACAACACAGATTGAAAATTGAAAAAAAAAATATTCTCGTATGATTTTGATTGATGCCTTACGCCTATTTCCTATATAAGCTTTTAATTTTCTATAAAATTTGAATTATTTTCAAATGATTTTGTCAGCATTTGATATTTTAATTTTTAAATTGATCTTGCAACAAACTAATGTTGGATCAAGTCATCAAGTATTAAGTAAATTAAGAAATATAAATTTGTCGATATGCCAAAAAAAACTGTGGGATATTTTCTATATGTACATAAATAGCTTTGTGTACACATTCATGCATATTTTTACTTATTTTTACTTTTTAAAAAATTATTTAACTCAAATTTACATCATTTATGTGTTTATGAAATTTAATAGTGACTTTTAGTTAGAATGAACTATATAGTATTTTTATCCACATAATGTCATATACAGAGACAGCTGGCCTGTAACAGTGTTTGTTTTGCTTAATTTTTATTTTTATTATGAAAATTAAATGTTCTGTAAGGCCGTTTTTGTTGTACACATTTCATAATAATAATTATTAACCTTTTCAGTTCGCCACCATATTAAACAAATTATAATTCCCTAAATATTAACCCACTTTTCTAATGAAACTAAAGATGTCAATTAAATATAAGACTAAAATAAACAAACTGTTCTATTAAAATCGACAGTAGACCTCAAAGAGCTAACATATTATATAAAATAGTTCATTATAATTTATCCAATTCAATGATAAGATGAGAAATATTGTAGATATTAAACAATAATTAAAAAAAAAAAACAGAAAGCAAGTATTTTCTAAAAAAAAAATTCCCGGGCGTTTAGTTAAACTTTAGCGCAAAGAAAATATATTGTAGTAATATTCATGAAATCTGTGAGTAGTATTGGAAAATAAAGATTTGAAGAAAAATAATAATCGAGGATTATTTTGTTCTAGTCTACTCAATTCAAGTTGGCATACAAAAGTGTATTCGTTTAAAATAATATTCCCATTAAATACAAAAATTCTAATGTGTGAAAATAAAATATTAAAAAATATTAAAATATTATTTTCGGAAAAAAAAAAAAAATTTGGTGTATACATATGAATTTTTGCAAGCGTTTCAGAAACAAACAAAAAAAAAATATATTATTATGAATCATTTTATTCGTCAGTAGATTAATTTGTGTATTAATTTTACAGAAGAGTTAAAAATTTAATTCACAAATAATTTATGAGGATATTTTTAAATTTGCTTATTTCTCAACGGATGCATATTACAAATATTTTAATTAAAACCAAAAGAATATTTATATATAAATATCACAAAAAATATATAAATGACAAAAATATGTTTTTTGAATTAAAAGAAAATAATAAATTTTTAAAGATAATTTTGAAATATATATTTTTGTTACAATAATAGTTTGCTATTTTCGATATTGATCTTTTCCGTCTTCATAAAAAACATATATTTTTAATTACAGATTTAAGCATCATTGTCATTGATGTAACAGCAATGGGCTGAACTATTCTTCCATTTAGCTTCATATTGAAGATTGGGGTATTACTGTATTAGATCTAGTATTATAATATATTTGACTACAGGTGGATAATAAATAATAAATAAAAAACCAGTATTATTAAATATGTATATATCAGTTCAAATTAGAACCAAAAAAAAAATTAAATTTGAATATAAAATTCAATAATAAGAATTTGTACATTTTATTTTTTCTATTTTTTGAAGAGAAACTTTTTATGAAATCTAAAATGAAGTAATTAAGCTTCTGCATATTATGTGACATAAATGTGATTCCAGTTTGAATTAAAGATAAATATAGTAAACATCATCAAACAAAAATTATGATTGACAATTAAAAATTTTCTCGCTCGCACCATAAAAAAAAAGCTTAAAAATTCAAGGATATTTTTAGAAAACATTTAAAAAAAAAAATTTTTTGTTTTTTTTTATTTCTTTGAAAATGTACGAAAATACCTTGCAAAATCATCACAATATTTTTAAAATGAATAAAATTAAAAAAAAATGTTTTGTTCGATTCGATATATTATATATGTATAGATAGTAGAGAAATAAAATAAAGGTATTTTTGTTCAAATGAAATTTATTTTGAAAATAAAATGTGTAACTTAAATATCAGAAAAATTAAACTTTTTGTTTTTTCTTTATATTATGTACATTAAATATTTTTCAGTTTCTATTTTGTGGGCTAAAAAAAAAATCTAAAAATAAATTAAAATAATGAAATAAAAAGAATTTTTCATTAATGAGCAACAAACATTAAAACACTAACTACACTTTCAAATAAACTTAAAGTAATTTTAATATATATTATTGAAATTACGTCTATAATACTTTTGCCATAAAACTTTTTGAATAAATAATATTTTTTTTTTATTTTATGATTAATAAATTTTCAAGCTGTTTTGTTATTAATTTTAAAAACAAAAAACAAAATAAAAATGAGTTAGAATTCAAACATATAGGTTTATTTTATGGCAACTTTGAAATTATATACTAAAATTAAATTTAAAAACAGAGATAATTAAAACTATTCTCACATCGAGATGTGTAAAATAATTCATTACGTTCGAAATAAAGTTTTTTAAGTTCGTTATTTGCAATGTTTAATATTAGAAAGGTTTAGAATTCGGAAGAATATTATAAAAATGATGTAAATCTTTTTCAACGAGAAACGTCACAACCCAGTTTACGCAAAAAGGCAAAAATTATCTAGTTCCTGGATTAGGTATTATTTATCTTTTTCGTTCTGAACGTCATCACAAAAAACATAAAAATAACCAGATAAAAATTTAAATTATCTAATATGGTTTATACACTATGTAATTAAAGCATGTTTTAAATGAGTGTAATCCTATATATTGAAATTCCTGTTCAAACCATAAAATAAACTAAACTGGTTTTAATTTTGATAATTCACAGCACATCACGTGCAAGATGTATTTACAATCGATGTTGTTTTTTCTTTTTGTTTTTACATAAACGGGACATAGTTTAGTTGCCTCAATATTCTTTATAAACTTTATCAGGTTAAACACATTTAAACACACTTAAAAACATCGATTTTCTATATGATAAAACAGCAACTGCTAACACTCATTTAAACCCCTAGTCTGTAAAACTTATAAAAATGGAAAACTCAGAATAGAAAAATATTATTAAAAGTTACAAGTTGAAAATAATATAGTATACTTAATAACAATGGTCTATTTGAATATTAGCCAAAAACTATGTTGTGCTATCTTAAAATAGATTATACAAATGAAATTCTTCCTGTGCAAGGCGATAAATTTACTAAACTGAATATCGAACATGAAAAAATAATGTGTATGTATAATTGTAATACAATATACATAACACAATAGGTATATACAATTAATTTTATATTGAATGTCATTAAAATTTGAATTGTCATAATTACATAATTTGAGTCTTTTTAAAAAAAATTTCTGTAATTATTATATACCTAATAATTTCATTGAAATAGCGATGCTTTAAAATTTTAATCAAAAACAAAATTCTTTATAATTGGTGTAATTCAAGTGTACAAGAGCATAAATATTAAATTTTATACATTGAAATATTGAAAGAATCTAGATTTAAGTTTGAACTTCATTATTTGTTGCCACAAACAAAGTTTTCAATCGAAAATCTTTGTACAAGACCTTGAACCTTGCAGATTTTCATAGATTAGATATATATTAAAACTCTCTTTTTGGAATAGAAATTTATCTATGCTAAATAAAAGCTTTGTTTGAATTCAAAGTGTTACTTTGTTTTCTTAGTAATTTAAATTACCGGCATTTGAGAATTCCAAGTAAATGTATACCATCTGTAAATATAATACTTATTTACAACATTCATATTGTGTATTGAAAATCAATAATCGTTAACTTTTATTAGATCTTATCTTGGAATATTTAATTTAAAATGCATTTGATAAATTAAAATATTTTATCTAGAATAATCTTATACAGAGAATATTTACTATAGTTTAATCAAAAGGTCAAATTTTTGTTTTAAATAAAAATAAAATCCAATTTTAAAATAGACAATAATACAATTTCTATATTTAATTTTTTATTTTGCACAAATCCCATCCCCAGTGCTTATAAGTGACTTATAACGATTTATTATCCTCATATAAATTTTTTTAAATCTTTTAAACATTATATTGAACTAAAGATCTTCTCATAAAACATTCTTAATAATAAGTTTTTCAAATAAAATATTATTAATATATATATTTCTTTTTTGAATTTTCAATAATTATTAAAACTTTTACCAAATATATGTATATTAATTACTATTTTATTTACATTTCTTACAGCCATTATTCGGCCAAAATTGACATCCATTGTTGATGTTGCTGGGTTTGATTTTAATGATTTTCCTTATTTATATCATTCGATTCCATTTACATATTTTTATAAGCTTGTTTGATTCCAATATTTTTGGACGGTGATATGGAGAGATCTCAAGAACGATGGATATTATAAATTCTTTTTTAAAATTGATTTGATTGAAACAAAACTTTTAGAAGCGAATTATTTTTTTCTACAATTTTCCAATTAATAATTTTGAATTTTTGAACCAAAAATAAAGATCTTGCATTGCAGGGTGCAGGTTTAATTGGAAATCATACGACGGTATAATGTTTTCAACAAAAAAATATTTATTTATTTTGAAAAATTTCGATAATAATAGAATTAAAGAGAAATAAAAAAAAAATAATTTATTTGACCACGCCAACCTACTAACTATAAATTCTGAATGACAAATTAAAATGATCCAATAATATTTTTTGACCGTGTATAATAATTTCTCTGAGATTGACATGAGTAACTTAAATGAAAAACTGCCTAACTCAACTAAAAACAATTTAAAAAATTTCTGGAAAATTAATGAAGTATTTAAGCTTATTATCGTTACGTGAATTCAGGTTTGTGTATCGTATATCTGATTGGAAAAATGGATTTTAAAGAAATAAGACATTTAATACGGAAAGATTGCGAGTTTTGCAACTTAATTTACAATTTTTTTTAAAAATGAATGATTGTCAGTTGTGATTTTTTTCAATTTAATATAAATGTAAAGTGTAGATAATATGGAAAAATTCATCTATAATTAAAAATATATGTATATTTTTTGTTTGTCAATCAGTCTGTCTGTCACTGATGGAATAAATTCAAGAAACTTTGCGGAGATCGAAATATATTTATAATTTCAGCGAATTCATAAAAACATATTCTATAGTTTCTTTTTCCTTAAAAATTCAACATAATTCTGTCAAGCCGTATTTGAAAGAATTAATTTTAAAACATTTAATTTTTGTTCTAATACATTTGTACTAATAAAATGTTTGTTTTATATTATTCGTATTCAAAATAAATAAATGTATATTCCTTAAATTTTCCAATTTTATTTCTTAAAAAAAAAGTATTTTTATATTTCTTCAAAAAGATACTCGCTGTTGTTATACAACTATTAAATGGTTAAACATATCTACCTAATTATATGAAATATATTTATATTATATATTGAAAATAATGTTTATATTTTTTTTGGGAAATCAGTGAATAGTTTTTCCAAAATCCTATTCAATTAGAATATAAAATAAATCTTTTTTTTAAGTAATATCAATTCATATCCTACATTAACATTAGTGTCTATACAATCCATAGTTCAAAATTTGTAGACATTGTAATTTCATGTTTTATAGAAACTAGTTTATTTCATAAGATAAATAAATATTAATTAAAATTAAATATAATTTAAAAATTAATTAAGTAATTTTTTAATTTTAAAGGTATTGCCTAACTATGATGAAAAAGTCAATCTAATTTAACCCTTTTTGTCGTTCCTAAAATATCGTATAATAATCATAAGTAATTAATAATTTTTCTTTAAGACTTTTTTTTTTGTTGCTAAATAATCATTAATGTGGAATTTTACTTTTGATGATCTTTAAGTTCAGTCATATAAATTAAGGATTAGTATTATGACAACCAAAAACAATATGTTCTCTCTTTAATAATAATTCTAATAATATATATTATGTATAATGTATATTATAAACATAATTAAATTTATTTAAATTTCTAAAAACATTTCTTTGATATATATGTATGTATATGTAATATAATTAATTGTACATACGTAAGTGACGTCAGGAGTTCGGTAAATTATATGAATTGTATAATAACTGTAATATATACATAAATGAAATTTGTGAAGCATAAGGTTAAAATGTAGCAAGAATTATATTACGTTCGAAGTGATGTTGATTAGCATAAAATATTGAAAAATGAAATAGAATATTAAAATTGATTATAAAAAAATTGTATAATATTAATTTAATTGAATCTAAAACTACTTGTCAAATATCGAGTTTTGATAAAGTTCCATAGTACGAACGAAATATATTGTCGAAAGATTGAAATGAGAACGAACTAGTTTTATTTCTACTGATCCATTATCCTTTACCTCACAATTCAAAAACATTTTTAACGCAAATGTTATTAGCATGCGAAAAAATCGACAATTACAACAGATTGTGACAATATTTTAATTGCATTGAACTTATGTATATGTAAGTAATAAATTAATTTGATAACCGAGCAAAAATATTTAATTTTCCATTGTATTTTTTGTTGCTTTAATAATTATACTACAAATATCTTTATCTTTTTGTAGATACATATTTAAAATATTAATTTACATTCACTTGAAAACTGAAGTACAAAGAGTCGATTAGAAAGATTCAAGTATGATAGTATGGTAAATACTTTATATTGTGATATTAACACCTAAGACCTAAAGCAAAGTATGCGTTTCATCCTAATAATATACAAATAACTTCAGGAATTCATTATTGAAATTTTAATGATTGGAAACATGATGAGATTCGGATCATTTAGTTTAATATTTTAAAATTAAATTTCATTACTTTTGTTGTTTAAGTTTATATTTGTTTATTTTGTATATTGCTTTCAAATAATAAGTTCAAAATTAATTATGTTATCCAAAAAAAAATACTATCACTTTAATATGAATGGACACATGATACAGGTTATTAAATATCAATATTTCATTTCATAAATTTTATTGATATAATATCTTTTTATGCATGTGAACATATGTATATTAAATTCAGATAAGAAAATCAAAAAATGTTAAATTTTATATAAATAGTGGTGTTGAGCTACAATATTGTTAAGTTTTAATTTTTATTTTCTGAATCATATGAATTATGATAAAATATATAAAACAGTTCGTACAACTATTTCTGAAAGATCCTACAAAATATTTTAGATACGTTGTTTTGTTTCTTTGTTGTATTCTTGTCGTGATACAGGTAATAATAAAGTGTAACATAAATTGATTAAATTAATTATTTCAATAAATTTACAAATGCAATTCTGTCCAAAAAATAATTTCGCAATGGTGTGCTTCTTGAATTTTCTTATCCATTCGTCGGAAAATTTATGAAGAGAAAATATTTGTTCAAATTCAAAAAAAAAGGAATGAAATCAAAATTAGGACCTTTTTTTTGCATTTTGAACTTATATTTTTCACACATTCATTCATCGCAACGGAAAAATCTTAAATTGTCTAAGTTCAATTGAGTTTCGAATGGCATAACTGACAAATTGTAAATTTTTTCTGGGTGTATCAAGAGTCCCTACTAATGATAATATTTTTGACTGAATATAAAACTATGAATGTCTTCGGTGATTGTAACTTCTTGGAATATCACCAATAAAAACAAACTCACCAATTTAATGTTTAATTTTTCTCTACTAGCTGTCCACATGTTATTCAAAATTTGCAAACCCTCCAACGGCAACACACTCTCATTTCAATTTAAATGAATCAATTTTATTGCCTGCTGTCACTTTGTGTAGAGAACCACCATATAAATCTGATATTTTAGAGGTAAGCTAAGAGTTGGATTTAACTATTTAAATTTAAATAATTTTATTTTGAATAAAAGGAATATAATTTATGCGTTCACCCTAAATATGGAAACTGTTGGAGAAAATTTAATTTCAGTGAAAATCAGCTTGACGATTTATTTCAAAAATCAACATTTCAGGCTAACGAAACTTTTATCTCAAGTGCTATACATCAGAATGAAAGCTGTAAGTATATATTAATTATTAAAGCAGTACATAGCTAAACTTTAAGTTTACGTTTCATACAACGATGTATATTTAACGAAAATCTGAGTATCACATAATAATTACACTCAAAAATTTTATAAAATAAAATAATTTTTTTGGAATACTTTAATAGTCCAATATTTTATTTTAATTGTAATTTACTTGAATTGTAAAAATTTTAAAGTATTTTATATTTGTAATAACTTTATAACTTCAAAACTTTTTTGTTCATTACTTCAGTAATCCATGTGACAATTAGCTTACAATTCAATTTGGGCAAGTGCTTTACTTTAAGCCCTTTGCATTCTTCAAAATACATATCCAAAGATTATGGGTATTCCATTATGTTACAACATCACGTTAATTTGAGTAATGTGGACTTGGGCGATTTTATCAAACCTGCTGGTTGGCATATTTTTATCCATGAATCAAGTGAACTTTTTACAGGTATGAAAACAAGCTTACATAACAAATATCTAATATATTGAAACGTTCGTTTTTTTTTAAGAATTTCGTACAGAAGCATCTGGAAAATCAGAATACATATTCCTACAAATTGACGAAGAGTTAGAAGTAAAATTGCAAGCACAAAATTTTGCTACTTTGATTAATAAACCCGATAAAACTTGCACTAACGCACCAAATTACAGTGAATTAGAGGTAAATATTTAATATGAAAAATAAATAAATTAAAAAAGAGTATAACCTTTGTAAAATGCTAGTGCTCAGAATTGGAAATTTGGAAAGATATTGTAAAGGATGTGCATTGCCAAGGTCCGTGGATGAAAGCTCCAAATGCTCGCTATTGTCAAAATCCCGAAGCTATGGAAAAATTAATAACAACATACCAGAAGCAAGTTTATTTTATTTATTTTTTTTTTGTATAATCTAGCTAGAGTAATAAATAGTTAAAAAATGGTCATTAAATCAAAAGAAGAAGTAGGTATTTGTAATTAAAAGAAGTAGTTAATGCTAAGATTTTCCAAGATTCTTTCAATATTGAAAATGTTTGATAAAGTTAATGTGCTATAATATAATACAATATAATAATATTAATAATAATAATAGATTTTTTTACAACTTTATTTTTCAGAAAATATGATGAAAATGTTGAGCCTAGTGCGTATTGTGAACGACCCTGTAAATCAATTATTTATTCAACATTTATTCAAAATAGGAAAAAAATCAAACAGCCAGTACCGAGTAGCCAAATTTACTTATATTTTTCATCCAAATCAGTAATTGTTAGTATTTTAGCATAAATTTTGTTATTATTTATAAAAGAATTAAATTTTTTACATAACCTATGACAAAATTTCTTTACTAAGCCATGATAAGATTTTTTAGTATTTGTTTGGGAAAATTAGAATATTAAATATAACAATGTATTTAAGATTTTCTATAATATAATTTCAGATGTACGAAGAAAGAATTGGATATGATTTTTCACAATTTGTGGCAGATATGAGTGGTTCGTTAGGCTTTTTATTAGGTCTGTCAGTATTAAGAATTATTGGATTCTTACAAAATGTAAGTTTGATGAAATTAAGTATAGATACTTATTTTAAATGTCGTAGCAACATTTCACACTAATTCAATTTTAATCCAAATCTCCCAAATTCCTATGTCTAAATGTTTAAAAGTTAATATTCCTGTAAATCTATTAAAATTTACAATGCGAGTATCGCTTATTGGAATTCGTGAGCTTTCACAAAAGAAGAATAAAAATGTAAATATTTTTTATTTATTTTTTAGATGGGTCTTTTTATTTTGGGATATTTTATTACAAGAAAGCAATTGAAAATTGATGAAGAGAATAATCAAAACCAAAAAAAATAATTTAAGTTATTTAATTTTATTTGTTAGCTGCAATTTGGCAATTTGTCTAGTTTGGTACGTATTTCTTTTTTAAACCATGAATATTATAACAAAAAAATGTTTAGTTTTTAAGGTATACGAGAAACTGAAACAAAGTTTAATTAAATTAATTCCCAGTAATTTTTTAAAAGTAAAAATTTTGTTTCTTTATTAATAAAAAAAAAAAAGATATAATTTTTTTTTTACAAAGTTGACATTAACATTATTTATAATTAAAAAATTTGTTTATTTTTATCAAATGACTCATTTTTTTGTAAATTTAATTATTTGGATATCAATATTAATATAAATATTTACAACAAAATGATTAACAGCATAAAATATGAGAAAAAAAATTAAGCATTGAGAATTATGGTGATCTTTCAACTTTTAAAAAGTTTACAATAAATTTACAATAATAAAAGCGAGCAGTTTATATATAAAATAAAAAAGTAAAAAACCTATGAATGTAAAATATGTGCGGTTATTTTTCTAAGTTACAAGATGTTCAGGCTCAGCTCAAATACGGTCTACACCACAAATGTTTTCCACTGGAATAAAATATATAAAATGCAAACTTAACATGTTTATAAAATCTAAAAAAATATGCAATATTATTAAATTACAACTTAATTCGAAACTAAACATTCATTGATTTATAATATAAAAAAATTAAATACAAAAAATTAAAATAAAACATTTAAACCGAGCTGGTACATAAACCGATCTGGCACTGAACTTTTTTGCAGTAAAACAAATTTAAAATTTAATGAATTTATATTTGGAAAAATAACAATATAAGTCATTATTAACTATCTTATTTTATAATTAAAAATCTTATATTACTGTACCAAACTTTGTTTTCTTTTCATAGAACAAAACTAAATAAATGCAGTGCAATTAAAAGTATGGTTAAAAATGTGGACACATGGCTTTACCTCTAAGATACGTATGTATTTTACATATGAAAAAGCATATAAGTATTTAATAATTTTATCATTTCAATAATATCGAAAAAAAATTACTTTTCGGCAGAATAATAAGCAGTAAAGTTTTTAATTTTTCTAAAATTTTATATCTTGTATGTACGATGCTATTTTGTTTCAAATATTATAAATGGAAAGATAATTGTGCAAAAAAAAATCCACAATTAAAAATTGCTTATATTATTTCTCTCAGAAGCGGGAAAATTTACTTTTGGCTTGGCAAACTTATAGTGGTAGTGTCGGTATTCCATAAATATTAATTACTAAATCATTTAGTACGGAAAACCTAAAACGTTATGCACTGTAATTTTTCGAAAAGAGCATATATATATCTTTTTTTATACATTCATAACAAAAAATTAACATTTTGATAAAATTGAAACTAAATATGTCTCACTTATTCACTTATTATTCAGCTTAAAAAAAGTACCATAATAATTTATAAACAAAAATACTTTCATACTAATAATTTAGCAACTGATAAAAATAATAATAATATAAATAAGCTTGATGGTAAATGATATGCCGAATTATTTTTATTGGGGCTCATTGTGGTTGATGGTCTTAATATATCACCTAATTTATTAATTAGATCTGGGAACGGTTTTGTTTTTGTATCACAAGCTGTATTTTCGATGGCATCATGAACATAAGCAGTTAATATTCTGAAATTAATATCATTTTCATCTAATCGATCGTTCATGAATAAGTGTAATCTATCTGATAAAACCCATAAATTATCTTTATCATCAACTTTCACATCATTTGGAAAAATCATTTCAACCGGATTCATGTAAACCCTTCCTTGTGATTTAATTGTGTAAGCTCGATTTGATGTTTTCCAGCAAGCAACCGCATTTAAATTTGGTAATGCATAAAATAGAACGCCAGTCAATTGATCTAAAAATGAAGCACCAGCTTGTGCATTAACTCCACGTGATCCCAATATCTTGAATTCTCTGTAAATGTCATTGGATGTTGCTAAAGTTTTATTTTTTAAAACAGAAGTTGATACCGCAAATTCCATAGTTGAAGACAATGGATGAAAATATAATGTAGTGTTTCCATCTGGTTGTGGTTTTGATATTGATATCCCAAACAGACCATCGTCCCACTGAAAATTGAATCCGTTTATGCTGAAATTCCCTGCTAAAGGATCTGGATGAAAATAATGATGATTAACTTTCCAAGCCTAAAATGAAAACAAAATTGCACAGTTTAGTTTAAATTTATTTTTCTTTCTTCTTAATAATTGAACTAAATTCGTACGATTGTTTGGTTTGGATATCGAAACATAAAATTAATAACTCAACTCAGTAAATTAAATATTCTGTTCTATGAAGAAATTTCTTACCTCTCGCATTTTCCAAGAGTACACAACCAATCCAGGAGCACCCAAATCTGCCGAATAAGCGTAAGTATCTTCACAATCACTGTCTTCTACTGCTATATTAGCAAAAAACGAGTTTTCCTTCAATAATTCATTCGGGAAGGAGAATCTTCTTAATAAATTATCATTATGTAAGTCATAAACAAGAAGCTGAGTAGGAGACAATATAGTTGAAGTACCTAAAACATTCACAATTCCAGTATCTAAGATCCATAACCGGCCACATTTATCAGCTCGAATGCGAAACGGTGATATAATTTCTGGTATCTCATTTGTTGTCAAATTTAATTGATGAGCTTGCCAACTTGGGAATGGTTTAAGTTTAGGCGATTTGGTTGAGTTATCTAAAATAGAATAAAAAAAAAATAATAGTGTAGGCAATAAAAGTATAATGTGTATTCTTTTTATTGGTTTTCGAACTGCATATATGATGTTATATTATATGTACAAAATTATTTATTATATTTTTATGTTACAATATTTTAAAGTTATTGTATTTAGATCATTATTACGCTTTTTATTCGATTTTGAATGTTATTAAAATGTGTTATTATAATGTGTACATTTTAATAAACATTTATGTATGACAGTATAGAAATATTCAAAATTTACAGATGGTAATGGTTGAGTTAAAATTGTAATTTCTTTGCGTAGGATTTCAAAATAAAACACTTCACATAAAAGTTGAATATTTTTTTTAAATAGACGGTATGGTCATTCAAAGCTTAAATTATGAAAAAATAATAAAAACAACATTCTTAATAAAGAATAACTTATATATACAACTTTAATTTTACTGTATTAAAACCAAAAATTTTACAAATTATCAAATCGAGTTTTAATAATAAACCATATTTGATTGAATATCATCAAAAATAATAATTTTATATTTACAGAATTAGAAAGATTTTCACAGAAAATTATAGATTTACGGAACCAAAATCAATATTATATTGTTATTTTATTCTTTACTATATGCGCCAATAAGATAGAGGTCTTAAAATTAACTTAGATAATGTTTCAGTTATTTAAAATTAAAAACAAATGATTAGCATACAAATAATTATTGTACTCTAAATGTTTTAATTTAATCAACTAATAAATTATTATTTCAAAATTCTACCTGATTCGACATATAAAACTAGTTTTAAACTTCATTGTGTTCGTATTTTCGTTGAATAATAAAAATAATATTATTTTATTTAAAAAAAAATATATTTGTTTATAAAAAAAACTAACTCCATTTACATGACGGGTTAAAGTTTATTTTTCAACAAATTTTCTAATTTAGAATATAAATATAGTAATCTCTTTTAAATTTGAACATATTGAGCAGCAGAACCGAACAGATCATTTATAATACGGTATAATTAATTTATAACATTAAATATATGTTAGCGCCTATAGCTTAAATTATTAGTTGATTAGTAACAAATTTAACAAAGTTTATTTTCTATAAACTACACAATTTTTCTCTATTATTCTTCTAGCAAAAGCAAAATTAACTTTCTACTAAGTTCTGAAAATTTATTATGAAAAATATTTGAAGTGTGCCAAAAAATGTTGTTAAAAACAAATTTATTATTCATCCTTTTGACTCTCCAGTTCCAGTAATACGATTTTCAAGAATTGAGGAATTGGGAGCATATAACATTGTATAGTTATTGTCGGTGTTATTTTTCATATATCAAAAATCAAACAGTAATTGACATAAATTCAACATATTTTAAAGCTTTCAAAAAAAATTTACGTACACAAATTTATTATTATATATTATAAATTATAATATTCCGATTTATTGAAAAAAAAAAAAAAAAACTGCTTAATAATTTTAACAGTATTAGCCTTGGCAAAAGATTTCGCATCATAAAATCAAATGAAAAAGTTATAACGTTTTATATATAGACAGATATATACTCTTTTAACTAAAAGATATTTTATTTAGCATAAATTAGTAATTAAATTAATTTTTTATATTCCCATTATTAAAAAATATTTCCGGACGCCTTAAAATTAAGAAAAAAATTTCTCAACAATATTTTATAAATTATTTTATTTTAGAAAATCCTAAAACAGTTTTCTTTGCTTTGATCTTAACTAAACCTTTTTTATAAATCGATGACTCATTTAGATTGGGAATTGGTATAACTTCAATGTTTTATTACACAAGTGGTAATTTGTTCCAAATTGCATTATGATGAAAAAAAAAAATTTAATAGAACTTTTATAATTAATTATTTAACAATAAACAATTAATAAAACCATGAACTGAAATAAAAATGTTCAATTTTAAAAATATGTAATATGTATATAGAAATTTTAGTTTCACTTATTATACAAGCATCAGATTGAACCTTAAGTTTATAAAAAAGATAAAAGCGATCGTCAAATGTAAAATACATTGTACAACATTCGTGAAAAAAATAGATCATATCTGACTGTGGGAACTTACATAAGCTTACTTAAACTTTATGTATATAAGAACATTGTTATATACATCAATTACTAATGTAAAGTGGTATATTACATATAATATACATTTTTTTTAAAGATAAAGCTAACATATAATTTTGCTATTTTTATCAACAAATTCAAATTGAAAATAAATGTAAATAATACTTTGGAATGACACAAAATCAGGCCGTTCACACTTCGTAAGAAAATATAAAATATTAAAAATTTTTTATTTGGTTATATATTTCGATAATTCGATAATTTAATTGATAATAATATAGTGAGGAAAATTTTTATCATAATTTAAAATAATATTTCAATAGGAAATTCCAAAGTGTATACATTTTTTTTCTAAAGGCTTACATACTTTAAAGATTTCATTTAAAAATGGTAAAAAATGCTTCTGATACGAAATGAAATAAAGATAATTTTGAACTTTATTAGATATTTTTATGATGATTAGTGTTAATATCGCTTCCAAAATTCAGCAAATCATAAAAACTGTACATATAAATCATTGTTAAGTTCCCAGAAAGACCATTCCGAAAATATTTAATGATTTTATTATGAACATCATATATTCAAGAATTAAAACTACAATACGAAATACGATATTATAATTAGGTACCAACTTCAAAATTTTGAAAAACAATCATATGGAGCTTGGAATAAATTTTTTTGTTTAATTGAAACATGTACAACTTATAGTTTATGTATACTGTATATTATGTACATGCAAAAGTATACATAATATATTAAATATTTAAAAAAAAAATTCAAATATAAGTTATTTTAAAAATCCATCTGTTAATAACAAGCTTTTTATTGTATTATTTTTATTTTTTTTTAATGTTTGTTAAAATTATTTATGTGCTGTAAACTTGATTAGTTGTTGGTGGTACAATATTAAAAATTAATTTTTTTTTCTTTTACATAAAATGCGACTTGGAATGTTTTTTTTTTTTAATTAAAAATATATTCGCAAAAAGTATAAAACTGGTAGAGACCGATAATAACTCTCATTTTGTAAGAAAATTTTGTTTAACCTTATACCGGTAAAAATTACGTAATATATTTTTTAGAACTGGATTTTTTATTCTCGTCTCACAATATTAAAATCCAGAAAAGAGTGGAATGTATATTACAGATATATTTATGCGATAAAAATATATATTTTTTATCGTTATTTAGGAATTTTAACCTCTGGCTAAATGATAATGAAAGCTTAAAAATTATATTCGATGTTGAATAATTAAATGACCACCGATAGTCATTGTGAAATTATATTTGTAATAGAGTCCTTCCTATTCTAAAACCCTATTTTGAATAAATTTATTGACACGCACTTTACCCTATTAAAAGCAGCAGAAGTGAGCTCAGTAATATAGTTTTACTAGGTATTATATTTTAATTCACTCATAAATGAGCCGTTTATTTTGAAAAAACAACAAAAAAATAGTTAATGATAACAATAAGCACAATAGTATATATTCTTTTTATTTATAAACAATTTTAGTCTAGTATCATTAAAACCGCTTTGATTTTGACACTTGAAAATTATCTTATGGAAATATTAATGTATATTTTTAAATCAATTCAAACACAAAACCTTAAATATCTCAATACAAGAACAAATGGACTTAAACCACTTTCAAAATAAACGGCTCAAATGTGCTTTTTAATTTACTTAATTCTGTATGAATATACTTAATTTAATATTAGAATAAGCTTCTTTCAAGCAAATTATTATTTTTATTTGATTGCCAAAGCAATTATAAAGTATTGTAATAATAATAATCAATTGTAAATACATTTTGTTTATTTCATTTTTATTCCATTAATTTTTCAACTGGAATGGAGGTGCGAATTTGTACAAAAATGGGTGTATTTCAAATATTCAAAAGTAATCATTCTTTTTAAATGACTATCAATTTTTATGTCTGCCAGTTTCTCAAATTATTGATTTTTTTTTTTTAATTATCAAACTTTACGTCATAAATACAGAAGAACATTATCAATTTGGTATAAATTAGCATTTTCATGAAATAAAATAAATTTTTTGTTTTACATTGCATTCATTCGAATTCACATACAAATTTATATATATAATTTAATCATAATTCTATCCCAAAACATGTTTACTTATTTTCACATATCCAACTGATTGAATTTACTCTGAAAACATATTATAAGAAAAGACGACCCCAATTATTTTTTCATGAGTACAACTATCCCGCCAAAAATATTTGTACACCTTGTATTATAAGTCAAAAATATTAAGGTAAGCTTCGGATTTAGGAGTGTAGACCAAAATATTTAAGTTCTAATATTTTATTAATAATATAATATTGATGGTTTTCTGTTTTCATATATTGATCCTATAACGTGTACCTTTTGTGATCATGTGATAAAAATTATTGCATGTTTCCAAATTTTGAAACTTTAATTAACAAAATACATATTTGAAAAAGTAATAAAATTTCAAATTTTTGTTATCTTTATTCATCATGGAAAGCAATAAGCATTATAAAATTTACTGTGTTAATGAAAGCACAATAAAGTTATCTTTAAAAGTTATGTATTATATATTTGTCAATGAGTTGCAAATTCGTGAATTATTTAAATTAAAATGTTTATTTTATTTTTGAATTATAAATAAAAAAAATATATTTTCTCACTTTCATTATAAATTTTTTTCTCTACTAAGTAGTTTATTTGTATTTTTGATTTGCAAAAATTATAAATATATACAAATTTTATGTGTAAATTTAGCAAGATAAAGCCAAATGTGTTTATAGTAAAGTCAGTGAGAGTCAGAGGAAGTTTTAGGAAATTCACAGTTCTATTAAAATGAATCTATATATTTTTTCCTATAAAAGTATCGCAGTTCTTATCGTTAAGACTTACATATATGAAATTTCTAATAACGTCGCAGATAAACTCGAAGCGTACAAAAGTTAAAATATATGAATTTGTGTAGAAGATGATGATAAACTGAATGATGTGTTGTGCGAAAATTGGAACATTTTGAAAATTCTTGAATTCTTTTTTTTTTAATATGTAAAAACATCAACGAAGCAGGCATTAGTTTTAGCTTCAACATAAACGTACCCCTTTATGATTTTTTAGATTATATTTTATTAATACATTATAGTTTTACATTGTAATTGTAATTTAATCTGAATGAACATTAACATTAATAACTTATATTCAAAAATCATTGAATTATATGCTAAAACTGTTCCAAATTCTATTTCTAATTTCAAAATCAATAAAGTTTTGGTACTAAGAGCTGAATTTTAATAAGTTTTGTATATATATTTCTAGGAAATTTTATGTGTCATTAAAATCACAAATATTTGAATCTTTTCTTTCATTCCTTTTATTTTATATATTTATATATATATATCTAACTTCCATTTATAAAATCGTTTATTTATTTACATTCCATTCTCATTAACAATGGCAAAAATATCTCGCCAATATAGATTTTATTACTACTATGTATGCACGAATATTTTATGTTTATAAAAAAAAACCAAAGTTTTTTTCCTAAATCTTCTTTTGATTCTTTTTAAATTCTATGTATAATAAATGTCATCTTGTTCTGCAAAAACTCCATTAACTACAAAAAACTGTTTTTAAGATATTTAAGATAAGTTAGGTATAACAAGGTAGGTATTTATGCTTAAGTGCAACATAATTCGATCAAAAATGGAATAAGTGAAATTTATGAAGCTTATTCTCAATAAATTTAAAATTTATTTTTTTTTTTTTTTAATGATTTTTTTTTTATTAATTTGTTTTGGAACAGACCACTGTTGTGAGTTTTTTTTTAATCTGCCCCCTACGGCTATTTTTTTTGTTATTATTTTCAAACTACTTTTTACTCAACTTTCATTAATAAACCCACCCTAATAATAACATTGATCTAGAATAGTTGAAAAATAAAATATGACTATTATATATTCCATATGATTTTTTTTTGTAAAATATTTTTATTTTTTTTTTTTAATTAAGAAAATTAATATAATCATTTTTAAATAAAATCTTACCATTTAGATCAAGGTAACCCAATGAAGCTGGTACACCATTTTTCCATCTAAATTTAAATTTATAGGATTAATATATAAATTTTAACTTTTTTGATTTTAAAAGAATGTGAAAGAATAATTTTTTTTTGTCTGAATTTAATAATTATTATTATTTTTATTTTTTAATGTGACAAAATTAATAATTATATTATTAGATTAAAAAAAAAATCTCAGAAAGTTGAAGTAGGTTGGTAGGTAGTCTATTAGACTGTAAAAAAAGGACATTTGAAAAATCAAGATTTGAAAACATTGAGTTTATTGCTGCGTTGCGGTATCGAGTAATTAAAACAAAACAATTAAATACAAAACTAACAAAAAATATATAGTCCAAAAGTTAAACTTTAATTAAAAAATTAATATTTTAATACTCGAAATGTTGTTTTAATAGAATAGAACCTTTAACTGAGTGCGCGCCGCAAATATAACGACAATATCAGAATGACGATGAAATTTATGAATTCGAAATAAAATTTTATTCAAAAGTTAAAAAAAATACTAATTAATGGAAAAAAACTTCAAAAAAGAAAAAAAAAGTTTTACTCAACAATCCTAGAGCGTCATACATAGATTTTTTGCCAATCTGGTTTAATAATAGGCGCGTTATTTTTTTTTTTCATAAATGACGTCATTTTAGATATGTTAGTTATTATTATTATATCTACCACTATTGTCGAAAAAATCAAAAAAAAAAAACCATAAAATTCGCATTAGTAAAGGTAAAGTTAGAGGTAGCAAAATTAACAAAATATATTATTATATGTATCTATAATGTGTATATAGTTATACTAACCGCGGTAATGTTAAAAATAAACGATCACGATAAACTTCTAATCCCACAGGTATCACATTTTCCGGAATATATGATTTTGTTGTTATTGCTTCCTGCCTTTTAGCCAAATTTTCATATTCAAAATCAATTTGTTTCCATTCGTAAGCAACTTTTAAATTATCATTACATTTTATTTTATTTATTAACAATGAAATAATAAATGAAACATATGTTAATTTCAATGTTAACAACATAATTTTGATTTGTTTTTTTTTTTTTTTTAATTTTGTTTGAGGTTTTTTTATTACCTATTTATTTTTATTTTTTTTTATATAACTTTTATAAGATTCTACAATATAAAAAAAAATTGAAGAAAAAAAAAATTATATTATTAAAATTTTATAAAATATTTTATATTTATATACATAATATACTTCGTACAACATTTATAAAGAGAAAAAAAAAATTTATTTATTTTATTTTATTATTATAATTTTTTTTTTTTTATTTAATAATTTATTTTTTGAAAGCCACGTTAATGAAACGATAGTGCGCTAAAAAATAAAATTATTTAGATTTTTTTTTTTAACTAGATTTATAATAAAAAAAAATGACTTAATTCAAATTTTTTTTTTATGCTGCACATAAACGGCTCGCATAAAAAAAAACTTTATATTTTACAATGAATGTATGGTGTACAATACTGACGACAACTTTTACTTTTTTAGAGAAAAAAACTTTAAAATATAAATATATAATATATATATATATATATATAAAATATTTTTCTGCACCATGATTATACCATTTATGTAAAATTTAAATTATTTTAGTTTTTCTTTACTGCAATAATAATGACTCTTTGTTGGGCTGTACTGTAAAAACCCATTAAATTAAGTATATATTATATACATAATGGCAAAAGAATATACTTAAAATTAAGTATATATTGTATATAGAATGGCAATTGAATATCCTCAAAATTCCAAAGTTATTTTAGTTCGAAAACTAAATAAAACTTTTTTTTTTTTCAAAATTACATTTTGCAATATTTTTGTTCTACAGAATGAAAACGATAATGTGAATTCCCCACAGTAATTAGCTTTTATTGCAATATGTAATTTTTTGATTAATAAAAAAGTTAATAATATAGTAAATATACAACAGGTGTTCAATTTTATTTAATATTTAAATTTTCATTTTTATTTGGTGATTATACATTAAAGTTGTTTTGCGTTTAATTAAAAATTGAAATGAAAAAGGTTTACAAGAGCTAAAAATGGTATGTTTGGAATAGTACAAGAATTATATTAGCAGTTTAAATTTGTAGTTGTATGATTTGACGCAAATACTATGGAAAATAAATTTAAATCAAAATAATCAAAATATGTATATATGTTAGATGATTATCTCCAAATAAAATATCATTTATTTCAATTTCAAAATTTTTTTCAACGACGATCTTAATAAAATTAAAAAAAACTCAATGGTATAATCTGGCAAGAAAAAAAAATAAACCACCTTCTTTATTGTTATAACAAAAAAAAAAAAATCAGGCTGGTAAATTTTTTTTATATTATATTCAAATGTCAAATTAAAAAAAAAAAACACAATTTTAAAGCATTTTTGCAATAAAATTTCAAATAAAAAATTTTAATAATTATTAAATTTTTTTAATATGAATTTAATTATTAAATTCATGAAATTTTTTGAATTATAAAAAAATATATTATTTTAATTTTGAAATATTTAATTTTTACTTTTTTTTTTTTTTTAATATTATCACGACAAATGAAATTAATGTTTAACGTAAGATTGATCGCAACAGACTGAAAGATTTTTAAAATGAAAAATTGTCCATCAGATACACCGCGACTCTTTTTTTTTTTTTTTATTTATATGTAAAAAAAAAATTTACAATCCACAACAGAAATAAAGTTAAGGTGTGAGATGAGACCATAACACTGCCAAGTAAATAAAAAAAAAGATATTATTATGTTTTCTTTTTGAATTGGTGCATTTAATCATTATATATACCAATCGACCGAACCACCAACAATATACGTAAAATATACTTATGATTTATTACTGTCATGACAATAGTAAATTACTGTTGTTAGATACTAAAAAAATAGTTAATTTCATTGTCAAGCATAACTTAATATTTAAATACCAATAATTATTGTAAAAGTAAGAATGATAGTTTTAACTAAGCTTTTAACTAAAAGAAAAAATTCATTTATAATCGTTATTGCTGTAACAATGTTAATATAGGTTCTTTGTATATTTGTAAGTCTATGATAAATTCACAATGCCAAGATCACGTGAAATATCTTCTAGCAATATTTTTTAATTATAAGAGCATTAATAAGTTAAAATTAAAACGAGACTTATTATAGTAAAAGCTCAATAATAATTATTCTTTAATTATAGTTTTTACTATAGATTTTTAATTTCAGGACACTCAATCAAATCAGAAACAGCTGTACTTAAGTATGATTTATTTCAAATATTCATTTACTAAACGTTATCAAAATTAATGTTCTTCTACAAGCAGAATTTGCATTAATTTGGTGCAGGTAGAATACATAATAAAATAACACGTATGTAAATGTTCATAAATTTTAAAATTTTATTGAACCTATAATGTTGTTATGAAGTTTCACTAATTAAAAACTATAACACAATGCCTCTCTGTGTGGAATTAGAATTATATTTTTTGGATTCTAAAAATTTTGGAACTTTTTTATGAATAATAAAAGATTAATCATACTTAATGTGATAACGACGCGACCGACGTTCTATACACAGTAGAGATGTAGTATATGTGTTGTGTTTTGTATTTATAAATTTTTGGAAAACAACAAAGAAATTTTGTTCTTAGGAATTCCCAATGATTTATTTCATATACTTTCATACATGTACGTAAAATACATTCGCCACTCATATAAATTTAATAATAGTTACCAATTTAATAGGAAGAAATTTTATTTGTGAAAATAATTCTCAACTAGTCATCGTTTAATAGAATTATAGATATGATTCTCAATTTATTTCAGTGATATATATTTTATTTTTGATGATTTTCAATACTAATTATTAATAATTTAAGTACATAATTATAAAACATATCAAAATATGTTTAATGTTATAAAAAAAAATAGAAATATGTACAATGTTACCTATTATTTACAGGAATCTTTGTGGGAAAATAAATCAATCTGATTTATGACAATTAGACGACAACAATTGAATTTTACAAAAACATATGCATGTTTAAAAAAAATTATAAATTACATTAGAACCAAATTAGAACGTAAAACTTTTAATACGTATTTCTAATTATTTTTTTTAACTAATTTAAATGCCTAATGCGTCGAAGTATTTGAACGTGGACTGAAAACGGATTGAGTGACAAAAAATTATGAGTATGTCGATTAAAATTGGTTTAGAAGAAAATTAAATACATATATCGGTAAAGATCGAAAAAAGTACAAAAAAACTCGAAATACATGAGAAACACGATCCAGTCTTTAACTATGTATTATGCATAGTGTATATGTGTAAATAAAAAAAAAAAATTCTAAACATATTTAATTTTAAGTTTTATAATAATTTATTATTAATAGTTTTGTTTTGTGAAATCTTTACATAAAGAAGTGAACACATTTAATTTTTAAATAACTTTAAAATTAAGAAGAACTTGATTTTTCGACAAAGTTTATCCATGAACACAATAAAATCTATATAATTACATAAATCCTGAGTTTTTAATTCTTGTAGAGCTCAGTAAGGAAATTTCCAATTTTCTCAGCGGGTATTTTAATATTTTTCTGCGATTCCTGAAAGTTTCTCAACTTTAGTTATTATTGGTGTTTCCGAATGATATTCGATGTTCGTAATCGATAATTCTCCTGGCTCGTTGCAGAAACATTTTATAGTTGAAATTTCGAAATTTTTGTACGGGAAATTATAATAACAATGTAATTTACCATTGATTGCTATTACAAAAGCTTTTTCAGCTAAACCAAATGCAATTTTAAATATTTTTCCTCTCTTAAATGGAAATTCACCGTCACGTTCTTCGTCCACGGCATGAAATCTAAAAAGAAATAATTGAATACTTTTGAAAAGTGTATAAGGGGATTAATGACACTTTTAATAAGATTTAAGAACAACAAGAACTATAACGTCAAATCCATTTTTGAAGTTTGTATGGAAATAAAAATAAACAAGGTAACGATAATGTAATAATCATTTAATATTTTAGTAAAACTACCAATTATTTTGAAAGCGGTATTTCTGGTCAATAATCTTGTATTATGAAATGCACATTATCGTTACCATAAATTCATAATCATATTGACAACATTTGTTAGTCACTTCATTTATTAATCATTTCATTACTCAACTAAATACCCTCTAATGTTCTTAATATAGAAAAAAAAAAAAGCATAAATACCAAACAATTTTATTGCATTTTTGGCGCATAAAATTATGTTTCTTTCGAACAAAAAATATAATAAATTAAATTAATTTTGAAAAAATAAATAAAAATTTAATAAGAATTTTTTGTACATGTATGTTATGTATGATGTTACATGTTACATGTGAATCATAATTTTCACTTAATTATACTTCAATTTTTTTTTATATAAATATATAATTTAAACATATAACCTAAAGAAATGTCCAGCTTCCGCTTATGGCTAAGGATTCCAGTTGCGGTGGAAAGAGGATTTCGATTAAAATTGGTATATGAATAAAGAGTTATTGTAGAAATATTAATAAGAAAAATTACAGAAAGTACTTTAAATCGAAGTGTGTTTAAACGGACACCATACTTCATTCATAAAGTACCTTCTGTCCTTATTTTTTTTTTTTTTTTTTTTCAAACTGTTAAAAAATTTGTTTTCACGTCTATAATTATAAACAACATACTTATAGTCATCTTTTTGATAACTTCTGATTACAACTTTATTTCCAAAATCTACATGAAACTTTAAAAATATCCTTCCTGTTTCATTGCATTGAAAGCATATTGAAAATTCTGTAGCTGGAGGTCCCCGACAAATGCCTTCACTTACAACAATTGTACCTGAAATAAATAAAAATTTGGTTAAGTAAGTACATTAAAAATTTTGAATGTCAGGTCAATTTAAAATAAAAAAAAAACAAAGTAAGATATCTACCTATTTCATACTTTTTGGGCACATCACTTTGAAAGCACACTTTTTCACAACAAGTTAAATTTTTAGGAAAAACAAGTGGAAATAACATTCTTTGATGAAACGATGTGATTTTCTAAAAAAAAAAAATTTAGCTTATTTAAGACGTTGAAGCACATAAACAAAATTCCAAAAAAAAACATTAAATTATTTTGGATAAAATTTGTTATTTAATATTATTATCACCTCAAAATCACCAGTTATTACCGCATATTTAATTATACTTGGACATTGCAAATGATCAAAACTTCCATAAAGCTTATCATTAACGTATATTTCAAACATTTTTTGTAAAACTGCTATCCGAAAGGTAAAGGTTTCACCTTAAAAGATAAATTAATATGTATGTAATATATATTTATTAGATTTTTGAATAAAAAAATTTAAACTTTTAAACTCCTTCATGCACCTAATACAAATGAAATTAAGCTGAAATTCGGTAAGTAGGTAGGTATGAAAAATTTTCAAATTTTCATATACAATGTAAAACTTTCAAATAAAACTTTTTTATGTATTTTTTAGAATACAGATGAAAATTAATTGACGAAGAATATCTTAACTTTTTAAGCTCTTCAAAAATTTTTTTTTTATTTAGAAAGTTTTTGATTTATTTTCTTTTTATTACATTATTTATTTTATGACGTAATTTTTAGAGAAAAAAAACTGATCGGGTGGTCTTTTTTTTTTAAATGTACTAAATAAGTATATTATTTTGTATCAATTTTGTATTAAATCGGTACCTATGAAAAAATAGAAATAAGTTGGAAATTATTTATTGATTCTTTTATAGAATTGTGCCACATTATTCAATAAAATTTTATTTTTTAAATATTTTATATGACTATAAAGAAATATAGAAATAAGAAAATAATTTGCATACAATTAGGAAAAAAAAAATTTATATCGTTACGATTGTAGGATCGTATTTGTTTATAATTAATAGTTATCATTGGTAATCAAAAGTTTCAATGAAATTAATATAAATTAAAAAAAAAACATAATTTTATTGTAGAGTTACACTGAATTTTTTTTTCAACGATATGAGTACAGAGTACATAATGTACATAGCTCAATTTTCCTTCTCTTTCAGTTCCATACCGAAGACTTTCATAATAATAAGTATCCTATAATTACCTGGAACTAGGGGATTTTTTGGTGTTGTTCTAATCCAATTTTTCGAAATTTCTTCTTGTGACCAACCATCACCAGGATGATACATACTACGTATTATTTGATTTTCTCTAAAATTTGCTTCGATTTTTAATAAAACAATTCCAAGTCGTTCATTTTGATCAACATTGTCTGTTAATTCAAGGCATATTCTATTCGGATTGAAAAAAAATTAAAAAAAATTCTATAGTGTTTCACCTGGATAAGTTAAGCTTCTCATAAAAGATAAAAAAAAATTGAAAAATTTGATCAAACGATTTTGAATCGATTAAATTTAAAATTTAAAGCTTATTTATGTAGTTTTTAGATTACCGATGAAAATTAATTGATGAAGAATATCTTAACTTTTTAAGCTCTTCTAAAGTCCCCCTTTTTTTTTAAGACAAAATTCTTGTTATCCAATTTTGTAAATTAGTTCATAAGTGTTATTTTTTTGAATATGGGATTAAAATGATTGAACGATTAAAATAAATGAAAAATTTCACTAAATTCTATTTATTAAAATCTTCTTTTAATTTTAACATATTTTTACTTATTAGGATTGGGCTTAATTTTCCCGCTAACAATTATAACTTGTCCAAATGGTACTTCGGAGCTGATTTTCCCCTTCCAGAAATTCATTTTTGATAATTCTTTGGATGAAAACATATTTCTTTTTAGTTGTTTTTTTTTTTGTTTTTTTTCAGGTAATCCGTAATTGATAAGAAAACTTTTCGAATGTTGTTTTCAATTGCCTAAACGACAATAGACTAACATAGTTTTTTTGCTGTTTATTATTTTTATTATTCAATAAAAAAAATAATAATAAGGAATATAATAAGATCCTTGTTTGCATGTCATTTCCTCAAAATATTTTTAGCCTTTTTTACGTTTTTCAGTGAAGTTATTTTTTCTATATAGTATAAGTTTCTTGCGTGCTGTATGAAAAACAAAAAAGTTAAAAAAAAAGTTTGTCAGTTTTGTGATGTCGTGTGACGATGAGTCAACAATTATTTCTCGTTCGCTTGTAATCTTTATAAAAAATGTAAAACAGCACCTCATAAATCAATTATGGGTCCCGTTTTCCATATTTCGATTTTTAACATATTGAACCTTTGAGTCACAATTTCCACCGAAATCCAGACCCCAGTCCGAATTCTTGGAAATAATCGGAGTCTAACTAGTATATATATATTTATTTAAGTAGTTCCTCTAATCGACAACTATCTACCCAACACATTTATTTTCAAAGAAGTTCATTAAAGCTTTTAAAATAATTTTAAATATATAATTTTTAACTGAAAATTATTTAGATCCTTTACTGTTTGAGAGCCTCTGCCTCCCGAATCCATCTCATCCTTTCGTCAAGGTGAAAGTGAACGTGATTGCGAATATTTTTTTTTTTAAATTGATAAGATAGTTCAGTTGTTATGCATTTTAGTCGCCGAAGAATAGACGGACAACTATATCGATTACTGTAAACCTAGAGTCCAGGGATCATACACAGTTGTCTTTAAATTATATTGTTTGAGGTGACATTTTTATTAATTTTATCGGAAAAAATTGCAAAATTTGGCTCAAAAAACATTCTCAGTATTTTTCTATAGAACTTCATTTCAACTTATATTAGAAGCTTATTATAATAATTATGATAATAAAGAAAAGTGGAGCAGTTTGAACCGTTTTCTGACGTAAGACTACATTTTTCAGAACTTAATGGATGTGATTCGAAATAAAGCCAGGCAATCCAATACATACAGTTAATTAATTTTTTCAAAACCTTTTTGCCTTTTAAACGAAACGATTAATTTGCTTTATGATACCAGAAAAGGTAATATTTATGTAATTCTTTTAAATTGCAAATATGATTTTCCAGAAAGGAAATTGTTTATTACATATACAGTAAACTTAACATTGATAATTTCGTGAATTAGTTTCGGAATTCTTTAAATATTTCAGATACAGGGTAAATAATTAAAATGTTAAAATATGAATTTAAAACTGTCAAATTTAGAAAAAAAAAATTAAATCGGTGTTCTAAGAAAACTTTTCTGAACTTTTCTAAATATACTTGACCTTTACTGAACCATTGTAAATTAAGTTATCCAAAAGTTTATCAGTGGTTTAGAATTACGGAAATGAGCTACAATGAAAAAAAGAATTCATAAAATTATCCGAAAACTGTGAACTTTATTTTTATATTATCTACAAAATTTCAAATTTTAAAAATGTTATTAATAAAAAAAATCTATTGCCTGCATTATTTTTTAATGATTTACATTTACATAATGCGACCCAGATTCAGCAGATTCCAAATAATGAAGATGTCTTTTTAATTCCAAAATGCCACCAAATGCTTGTTCAAAAAATAAGCCTTCTGTAAGATCTAAAAAGAAACCCAGCAGCAATCACAGCTAAATAAAATTTTATAAGAGACGGAATCAAATTGGAGCTACTACTGATGTTTTATCTAATATTATATACTGATTTTTTTAGCGTGTATAATTACATGCTTGAAAACTATATCTATTGGGGTGAATGTGTTGCTTTATTTTTTACAACATTTAATACTTCGAAAAACAAAAATTAATAAATGATTTTATTTTGCTATTCCTGCTATTAATTAATTATATATATAGTTTTAAAGTAAAAATAAAATAATATGTACGTAAACATTTTCTTAAAACTTATTGCATTAAATCATTTTACGAAAATGTGAATCAAAATGTTATGTATAATTATGTCATTATTTTGTCAGAAATATTTTCTGATATAATAATATCTGCAAATATTTTTATATAAAGCTTTATTATATTTAATTAATTATGTTAGCAAAAGATTTTAACTTGTGTTTCGAACTTTAGAATCAATTCTATTATTAATTTTCTGTATGATGTGTTAGTAAACGTCTAATATTGGTTCCTTTGAAAAAATGAAACCGATAATAATAATACTAGATGGACTGGGCTTGGGCAACTTAAAAATTGATAGTGTAATATATGTTATTAAATTTCGAGGTCTTTTCTTTAATGGATGAAAAAAGCAATTATAATTGCTAAATATTATTAACGGTATTAGAAACTCTTTGTTACGTGAAAAAAAAGTATGATATTGTAGTTTCTAATTTTCGATTTCTATGTTGATATAAAATAAATTAATTTTAAAGTTCATAACATTCTGGATAGTAGTGTACATAACATAATATTCTTAACCTAATAATTTGTACATTATCAATTTACCCTATTGTGCACAACGGTAATAATTCACTTCACACGGTTCATATTCACATGAAATAAAAAAAATAAAAAAATCTTAAATATAAAAACAATTTTCATGAATCTGAATATTACATTTTTTTTTTGTTGTTTGTTCGATTATTAATCGATAATTCTATTTTATTGTAAAAAGAATAATAAATATATATATAGGATAAACTTAAAGCATATAATAATAATAACATGAAATTGTTGAAAAATGGAAATGCTATATAGCATAATTTTTTAGACACAATACTATAATTCTTGTGCTTGGCATCAAAAACCTGCTACCTATATTGCTACATCATTTATATTATTTATTTAAAGAAAAAAAAAATTATAAATATGAAAATAAAAGGCTTATGTTATTCGGGTATAGATTTAATCGATTTACATAATTTAATTATGTATAGTTGCTTAAATAATTGAATAAAATTATAAATGATGAGTTTAAATTCGTTTTGATTAGCAAGAAGTTAAGAATATTCAAGGTTTTTCTTTCAATAGAATTTCTAAAATCTAAATTAATTAAACTAAAAATTTGAGTTTTTTTATCTGAATTTTAATTATAATTCTTTAATCGTCTTTTAATTGTTTACCTAGTATCAATATATACCTACCTTTCCCAACCTATTAAAATCTAAATTTTCGAGCACACAATTGAAAATTAAAAGCTAATTGTTTTCTGTTATAATAACAGTTCTGTTTCACAGCTTTGCATTTCACTTGAAATTTCTTGGACACATTATAATTTATATCAATTTCAGTTTGACCATGAACCTATCCCTCACGTATGTATGTGTACATATATTTAAATTGAAGCTGCACACAAGTTTATCAAACTTTATTAAATATATTTAATTGCTGATGAAATCTAAATAATAATTTTAGTGATTTTTCTGCTGCTTTTTGCCATGGAAATATGTATTATGTTCCTATGTAGTTAGTTACATAGAATATTTTTCTTTAAAAAAAAAATTCAGAAAAATTTTTATCTCAATCTCGATTTGCGTCATAGTTTGAGCCTAATTTGAACAATTTTGAACCAAATCCAAATAAATGCTATCGGCTCCAGATCTAATTTTTATTCTATAATTTTTCATTGCTTGGAATATATAAATTTTGTGATATTTTTCAGTATATTCACATTACTTATTTTTAACTTGTAACTTTTGACGAAACTATTTTTTTTTTCATGTTAAGAAATGAGAATTGTTTAAAATGTCTAAATACTACGTAAAATTTCTTTCCTGATCGACAACAACCAACCTTTTAAATATTTTAGATGTCTTACAGGTACTTATCACTCAAGCCAAACGAACAAACTTATACTTATTTTTAGGCTTTAATTCAAGCACAAAAAAGTTTATCTCATTCAGCTTAAGTTCTTAGCACCCGTCAGTTTTATTGAAAATATTCAAAAATAATAAATTATTCCGATATTAATAATTTAATAGCGATTAAAATAAATGTTTATAATATCGAAGCGATCTTAATTAAAACTGAAATAATTTTTTTCAATTCCTTGAAAATTTCTTAAAAGTTTTTATTTTAATAAAAAATTAAATGTATGTTTAACAAAAAACAAAAAAAAAAAAAGATATTATTTACATTTTATCAAAAAACACATTTTAATATTTATTCTTTAAAAAAAGACATTACGTGGTACTTCAAATTATTTCTCATTTTCAATAATTTATTTAAGATAAGAAAATATTTGATGAAATTCTTGTGTATTCTATATGTATCTCCGAGAAAGCTCATAATTAACTATTTTCGACCATTTCGATCAAAACTAAACTCAAACTTAATCTTTTGATATACTGCTAAAACAATATTTAGTTAAAAAAGTCGGAGTTGAACCTCGCCAATAAAATTACGTTACATTTATTGAACTTTATCTTGATGTAATGTTTGAAGTGTATTTATTTTAATACAAAAGCCGCTATGTGTTCAAACACAAATTTTACAGGAGAGACAAAAACTGTTTCTTTTTCAACCAAGTAGATCTAAATAATTACGCCAGACTTAAATGATCCTTTCTACCAGCTGTTCCATACCATTTCCATACCATTTTGACTTTCTGAAAACACGGATAGAACCGCCATGTTGTCAGAAATAAAAATGGAAAAAATTACCGATAGCGTCTTTTGTAGGCCCACCGACCATATATTGCTTTATTAATGGCCTGATTCTGTTAGTTAGAATTATTTATGAATGTCATGTTATTTTATTCTAACAAGTATCATCTTCATCTTAAATATTCGATAGTAAATATTCGATTTTAAAGTCATATAAAATATAATGTAAAAAATAAAGATACCGAAAACATATTAAATATTAAATATTTAATTGATATGATTTTGCAATAAATTGATAAAAATATTATTGAAAGTTAACCTAATCAAATACCTTTTCAGATCTTGGAAGAATCAGATTAGTCGCAGGAATTTATACAATATCATAAAATAAAATAATCTAACTCAAGATGTCAAAGACTTTAAATTATTAATTGGTGAACATTTACATAAGATCACCATAAATTAAAGAAATAAGTGCAAACACTTTGACCTACAAAAATAAAAACGATACAAGCGTTTAAGCTTATAACGTTAACATAGCAAATAGATTTTTTTTTTTAAACACTTGTTCAAATTTTATATTTTTAAAATAATTGAACCAAAAAATCGAAAGTATGTACATAGAGACACGAAATTTTAATAATATCATATATTTCGATAACATTTTTTATATTATCCCAATGAGAATAATGAAAATAAATTTAAAATTTGCGTAAAAAAAATTAATTTTTGTACCCACATACAGTTCATTTCATATATCTTATAACCCATATACAATCTGAGGGAAATATGTACTTGTTGATAATTTTGTTTTGAGACTGCCAGGGTTGCATATTTATATATAGTCCTTCGATAGACTACAAAAAATCATAATATCTTATTTTTGGACTAACTCATTTAAATGTATATAGGAATAATGTGCAATTTATTAAGTGTTTAAGAAAAAGGGAAACAAAAAGACGTTGAATTATGTTAAAATTTATGATATTATGTTAAGAATTTATTAGCATATGGTCATGGATGATACTGACTCAAAAATATATGTGAAGATAAAGTAACTATAGCTACGTATATCATGGTAATATAATTGTGGAACGCGCTATAATTGATTTAAAATTGACTATTAATAAAGTAACTATTTCAAATATCAGTAAATAAAAAAAATGTTTTTTCTATTTTCTTATATAATCTACATTTAAGTATGTAGAAGTAATGTTTTCCTTACTAAAATATTGATTAAATTTGAAACCTATGAATTCGTCATCCAAAAGTATTTAAGGAAAAGATGAGTTTTAAATTTTAATAAATTTTTTTAACAGTCCAATCATAAGGTAATTGTATGCGCAAAAGTGTTCACATTATTACGAGTTACGACCCTGTAAAAAAATTCTATAAAAAAAGTGAGAATCTTTTATGAAAATTAATGTACTTTTTTACAGCGCTGGAAGCTCGCCTTACTAGTTCATTTTATAGTAAGTAGGTACAATACAATAATCTACCTCCATTTTTATTTCTGGAAAAATATTCTTTATAATTTAATAACACCAAAAATATCAAAATAAAAAGAAAAATGTTAGTTTAATGAAATATTTATTTTCATTTCAATCGGTCTGTGCAAAAATGTATACTTATTACATTCACATTCACAAAATGTGGATATTGTGATCACAATTTTTTCCATAAATAACATAAAACATAATTTTAAACAAATTGATTATTGCTTCTCTGGTTTTTCATACAATTATTATCTAACCCTTATATAATCTGAAACACTCATTCCAATACCTTCCCGTCTATAAATTAAATTTTTAAATAGTTATATATTTTTAATAATTATACTACTATTAGATTTTTGATATTTTATTCAAAAGAGCTTATTTTGATTGCAAATAAGAAAAAAAATTCATTTCCGTTTTCAATATTTAAAAAAAAAATATGGGATTTTGTAAGAAATATTTATCACATATAAATAAAATTCTTTGAATCTGGATTATTTTAAGCTCTAAAGAGAGAACGTCAGGTAGTAAGTACTTGTATTATTTTTAACAAAATTCTTTATTTGCATATTCGATTGCAGAATTCCTAATTTTTTTAATGTTTATATATTTGAAAGAGAAACTTATTTAGGTTTTGGAAGCTGAGTCATTTAATTCGATTACATTATTGGTAATCGAACAGAATTTTATTGACTGAAAGTAAGACCCTAATTAATAAGATGTAATTGTACTTATAAAAATTAGATTTATTCCTGCATATTTTTCTCTTTAGATGTGACTTGTAATTAGTTAGCGCCCTATGCCCTAATTAAAAAAAAAATAGTTCTTGTAATCTTAATTACTAAAATTTTACAATTATTCGTAATCGAAAAATCACATTCCAAATTTTTTCTAATACTTAAGTACTACTACATTGTAATATGTACTCTATTGTAAATCAAATTTACACTTGTATGTTTAACTAGTTATATTGAATTGTTAAAAACAAAGTTTACCAAATAAATAAAACTAAAATAAGTTAAATGTAATTTTTATTCTAAATGCAAAAAATCATTTATTGCTTCTTCAATACTTTGTGGGTCCACTAAATGTAAATGATGTGTTCCATTAATTTTTTTAAATATAACTAATTCAGCGCTATTTCTCATAGTCTCTATGACTTCTTCATACATTTCTGGCTCATCAAATTTCATTCCAGGAACAGCCCGAATATTCAATACTTTGCATTTAATTTGCTCTGCATAACTTAACACTTGCTCCTTAGAGAACATACCTAAGTAACTGACTTTTAATCTCAAATCACGTGAAAAATGATAACCATCTTTATTTAAATATCTTGGTGCCGGTGCCATACCACGTTTCATTAAAATTTTAACACCTTCTTCATCCACTGACCCATCATAAGCATCCAATACTAATTTTATCATTTCACTGTAAGTGTAACATGGTAATTTTGTTTCAGGCAAAGTTTCATAATCTAAAAATTTATCAATACACATTCCAGTCGCCTTGGCTGTTTTCTTTGAATTGCGAACAGTTGGACCTGCAATGTCAATGCTAAAAAAAAAATGCAAATAAATAAGTACAATAATTAAAACTAAATTGTAAAAACTTTAAACACTAATTTTCGATAATTTAAAGTTAAAACGACGTGTTTTGAAATGGAATGGTAAAAAATTGTGTTATATTAGTTTAGTATATCGCGCGCCCTTGGAAAAAAAATAAAAATGGAATTGTTCATTTATTGACTTTACATTTAATGATATTAGTCAATAAAAATAATAGTTGTTTAATTATATATATATTGCATTATTCAAACTTGTTATAATTTAAGAAGTTTAAATTCCCCATTTTAAAATTAAATTTCAACCGGAAATAAGCAAATACACTTATTAAAGTTGTACTACTAGTTGCAAGTAAATATTAATCCCAATTCGTTTTTAACTCAGGTAAAAAATATAAAAAAATACCAAAATCCTGTCTTTTGCTTTTATTTTCTGTAACTAAATAAAAAAAGAAAAAGTTTGCATTTTCAGATCAGACACTCGAGCTTAATTTTTTTTAATTAAATCTAATAACTTCTTACCTAACAAATTTGGAAACATCATTTGGGAAACTTGATGCGTACATAAATGACAGAGCTCCTCCTAAACTATGTCCCAGTAATACAATTTTTTTCCAATTGTGCATACGAACTATTCGTCGTATTAATGCAATTCCATCCCAAAATAGAAAATATTGCACTCCAGTTGGATATGGTGAGCTTTTGCCATGCCCAGGTAAATCAATACAATAAATCGGAATTTCAGGATCTAACAATAAACATAATTTATCAAAAGTACCAGCATTATCTTGCCATCCGTGTAAAGCCAAAATAGGCTGTTTATTTCGAGGACCCCACCATTTGCCTAAAAAAAATTTAAGTCTTGAAATACTATTTTTTAAATAAGAGATAAAAACAAACCTGTTACAACTCCCCATGGTACAGAAATTGTGACCTCTTCCCACGAATTTTCCGATCTTCGTTTCGATTCACCTAAAAAGAAAGAATAAATATTTTATTTAATAGGTCCTACAACATATTCTTAATTAACTTTTGCGATAGATTTTTGTTTAACTTATATATTGAGAAATTTATTTAATCGGAGTTTGTTATCTTTTTAAAATAGACTATCTCATTAAATTTATTAATTACATTCTTAAAACTATTTTTCAATAAATGAATTTAAAATGTATAATTTTCAATCACTTATTCTATTAATGATAAATACCAATATTTAATAGTTTTTTTCAACTATTCTTATTCCGCCAGTTTCTTAAATTATATAGGTATTTTAGAGTAGACACATTTGCAGTTCATTTTATTGAATAAATGAATACATTAACTTTTATATTTACGTTTTACGTACAATGTACATAAGCCTAAGTGCTTAAATATTTTAATTTTTTCACGAATAATTATTAAATTGAAATAATAAATGATTTTGAGGATGATGGTTTCTGTGATGTAAATGTAAATGTCTGACAGGAAAAAAAATTATCGAATATCTAAAAACTGTGTTTTGTACCTAACTATGCAATGCTCTTAGTTAAATTATGCACACTATGCCCAAATCTAAGTAGTTACCCGTGCCTACCTACAAATACAGTTATATCACCTTTAATTATTTTCAAACGCGTAGGGACTTACAATTTTTGGTTAAACTGGAGGGAAGATTTTGAGGTTTTTTTTTAAGCTGTTTTTGAACTTTTTGTAAATATCGCGTGTACAGCGTAGTGACAACCATACAATACGCCCCAAATGCGTACAGGTGGTAACTCTACCTATAAACCATAAATTTTAATTTTAAAAGGAGAAAATAATACTGATAGGTATAGGCGTACAGGTACCTATAATGTAAACCAGAAAATCTGAAAATACTATACCTACAAATAAAAATGATTAAAATGATTGAATATGGAATACGAATTTAATTAGGTACCTAGGTGCCTAGTTGGAATAAGAAATTTTCTATTGATTCAAATAAGAATAATGCCAAAAAAAAAAATGTTGTCATGCCGCTTTCATTTTTGTGTACACAATAAATTATGTAATCCAGTCGGAACATCTGATAAGAAAGGCCAAGTGTTTTTTTTTGCAAATTCATTGCCGTAGTGAAATAATGGTAGGTATGATGATTAATAAACACTTTATGTTAACAAAAAAAAAAAAATTCATTAGCGAAAAAAAAAATTTAAATTCATTTGATTAAAAATCATATTAACTTTCTAAAATTAAAATCTAATAAAAAAAAATAAAAATTTAAATTCAAAACCTATACAATTTTTTCCTTGACGACGGACGGTTAGGTGACTAACCTTTTCCCTACCATTTTTGACAGAGGCACTATACAAACAACATTAAAATATTTTGCAATGAAATTATGAAAATGAAAATTCAATTTACCATTCAATTTACCATTCATTTTGGATGTCATTTCTTTTATTATAATATTATTTTTATTCAATTAATTTTAATTTAATTATTTTAAATTTTATATAGAAATGCTTATTTACTATTATTATATTTGTTCATTTATTAAAAATTACACCACTGCTACTAGAAAAATCAAAAATACTCAATATATATATAAAATGAAAAGCAAAAAAAATTATGAATGAACAGAAAAAATTATTCTGCAAGTTCTGTACTATCTGCACATAATATCTGTGGCTACACTCTGGCTACATAAATAAATCATCATAGCACAACCACCTACATATTAGCATTATGACAAGTATAAATCACAAGGCCTGGTTACAATAACCCCAAAATCATATTATTTATTGAATACAGAATAAAAAAAATGAATTCGTTATAAAAATGTCATCGTACGCGCCTATTGTTAAGAAAAGTAAAGTGAGTCGAACAATTAAAGTGAGTCGAACAAAATAATTTCACCTTAAATGAATTAATTAGCCGCAACAAATATTTTGTTCAGCAGCTTACATTTTAAGAAAAAAAGAACAGAACGAACTTCTGTCTCTTCTATAAGTTTATGTCAAAACATAACGATCAACAAATCCACGCTTATATTTCTAATTTTAAATTTTTATAATAAAAACAATCATTAATTTTCCTAAACTGGCGTTTTATTAAATATCGAAAGATATTTCAACACCTATGGCTTCAGTTTAAACCCGTTTGCGTACACAGCCTGGCAATTCAATTTTTTTTCCTTAAGAAAAGGAAAACAATAAGGAAGTCAAAGTTGTTGTTGTTTAACTGTCAAAATGTACCCCCCCCCCCCAAGTTTTCACCACTCACTTTCACCACGAAAAAACCATATCATAGTTTTCCGTTTATACGAAAAAAGTTTTAACAAAAGGAGAATATTGCAATCGGAAACTAATTCTAGTTCTAAGGGGAGTACATTTTTGATTTTCAACACTTACTTCTTACCACACCATTAATAGCCTTTCTTTATACTAATTATTCTATGTTTGCGTACCCAAAATTTTTTTTCACTTACTCAATCTATATAATATTGAGCTCTGTGATTGTACTATGCAGTACAATTTTGTGTTGGCTTTTCAATTGGGCTTTCAATTTCAATACACAATATTAACGTATCAGAGACAAAACTTGCTATGAAAATTTAATTTTCAAATCCGGCAACACATTTATTTTCTTAAACAACAACTCACTATTTTCCTAAATTAAAAATAGATTTCATCCCACCTTAGCTTTGCAGCTATAAAAAGATTGATATCAAAATCCACCATACAGCTTATTTTATAAATCTGACACAAACGCCATTTTTCTTTTCAATCAAAAATATTTTACTTTTCAACACACTCTTTAAGAATATTTTTTGCAAATTGATTTTCTTAGGAAAGAAAAGAATTAATTTATTAATTTTATTTTGAAAAAAGAAAAACACTTTAATTATAAAATGGGTAGAAAAAAGAAGAAGGCCTCTAAACCTTGGTGCTGGTAAGTTAAAATAAAGTTGTATATTTTTTTTTTACCTAAGCTTTTATTAAAATCAATTTTTCAGTGTCGAAGTCGGTGTTAGGACTTTTTTTTTTTTAATTTTTCTTACGATTTAATAAATTGTTTAATGTGAATTAAAAAAGAAAAATATTTACTAAAAAGCAAAAAAAAAATTAACTCGCAGTGCATAATAGAAAAAAATATAAAAAAAAAACCAAAATAAGGCGTGCTCCAACTTTTTTTTTTTTTTTTTTTGGTTGATAATAAAGTAAATATTTCCCTGCTTAATCCCTTTGCCCCTTGGTTATTCTGTACAATAAAAAGAAAAAAAAATTATATAAGAAAATTTAGTTTTGACGACGATATTGATATTGCAATAATAACAAGAAACTTTTCTTCTTTTTTTTTTCAAATTTTTGAAACTTTATAGAGAAATCTATTATTTCGGCTGCAGGGCAAATTTTTGCTCAAAATAAATTAATGATTCTATTCTCATATGATTGCTTTGGTAGACAGAATTGTAAGCATGCATCTAATATATACCTCTTTGCATTGAATACCTACAATAAAAACTTTATATGAAACTAGTAATTAGTAATATGGGAAAACGATAAATAATATTGACGTATGAAAAAATTAGATTAGTAACTAAACCGCCAAAAAAGTCATTGATTACTGAAAAAAAAAATTAATATCAATAAAAAACCAGAAGCAAAGTTAAAAAATGTTATAATTTTACCTAGCTACCTATATATATTTAATGGTGTCTCAAACTAGTAGGTAAATCTTGCAGGTGAGCCCTTTGTAAACAGTTGAAAGTACATGGAGACATGTACGAATCTAACCTAGCCGATAATGTGCTAGGCTCATACAGCAAGATTTTAATATTGAATAGCAACGTTCGTGAGGGTTAGTTACTTTAAGACTACAGCACGAGTCCGTCATTAGTTTTCAATGTCATGTATAAAAATGATTTATATTTATTTATAGGTTTGTTAACGCAGAGGAAAACTTAGTGCAAGATTATGAAAATAACTTACAGTTAATTACAGATTTAACAAATTTTAATTCTTATAAAAAAATTTATTCTCATAACTAATGCCTATATTATTTTTTTCTTTTTATTATCACATTCAAGGTATTGCAATCGCGAATTTGATGATGAAAAAATTTTGGTACAACATCAAAAAGCTAAACATTTCAAATGTCATATTTGTCATAAAAAATTATACACTGGACCTGGGTTATCAATTCATTGTATGCAAGTTCATAAGGAGACTATTGATAAAGTTCCAAATTCATTACCAAATCGATCTAACATTGAAGTTGAAATATTTGGAATGGATGGCATCCCTGAAAATGATTTAAAAGAGCATGAAAAATTAAAGAATGGCGCAGATTCAGATGATGATGAACCGACAGTGAAAAAAACCAAAACAGAAATAAATGGTATACAAAAAATAATTAAATAATTAAAAATGACTGCATCGTTTATATATGACAAGTAAATCTGGTAAGTAAGAACAATTTTACTTGCTCAAGACAATTTAAGCAAGTAAAATGTTTTTATTTTCCCAATTTACTTGCCAGACGGAAACGAAGCTTTTCTATACAAAATTAAATTAAAAAATTACAAAATATTCGAAAATAATGGGAGATACTTTTCCTCAAATTATTTGTACATATTCACACTTTTTTTTTCAAAAATTTTCCTTTTATTTTATACGAAAATTAGATTATGTGATAAAATTATATAGGTATTTTCTTATCGCATTGAAAAAAGAAATTTTATCATTATATGTAAGAAAATTTCCCAATTAAAATTTATTTAAATTTTTTAGCAAATTAAAATGAATAGAATAATATTGATATTTTGTGAAACATTTTTAAGTTGTTCAAAATATCAGTTACTATGGTGTTATCTACAAAAAAAAAATATTATACATAAAATTTCATCGTAGAATTTTCAAATTATTCGAAAACAAAAATTAATATTAACCCATTTTCGAAAGTTTTATTTTTGTTCTCTTTATTTAATTATAGTTCCCGTTAATGCACAAAACACTTCAACTATGATGATGCCACCCAATATGGTAAATCCGCATTTAATGGGACAATATGGTTACATGATGGGTCCGATGGGTCCAATGCCACCGCCCATGGGGCCGGGTGGTATTATTATGCCTCATATGATGGCACCTCAAAGTAGACCTCTGTTTCCGGCTGTGACGTCTTCGCAAGCGAAACCGACTTTTCCAGCATATAGGTAATATTTATATTTTTTTCCCTAATTTTAATCTCTAAATATAATAAAAAATTGGTTTCAAAATTTACAGTAATGCAACAATTAGTGCCCCTCCAACTACAAACAGTTCGGCGTCTGCAACTGGAAATAATAATAATGAACAACAATCAGCAAATAACGCTAACAACGCTGGTGGTACGAATCAACCAAAGGCAGAAATTATTAATCCCAGCAGCACAACATCAAAAATTATGCATCCACCTGAAGATCTAAGCTTAGAAGAATTAAGAGCTCGTAAACAAAAATACATGAGAAAATCAGCACCAGTTTCTAGTTCTGTATCATCCGCATCAACATCGACAACAGTCACATCAATACCTCCCACGAGTAGTTCCCAATTATTAGGCACTAATAGTACAACATCTGTATCGACATCCGTAGCCATTCAACAGGCTCAAGAGGTAATTTTCTAATCATTAGTCATTAGTTAATTAAAAAAAGAAAAATGTACTAATACCTACATGAAAACATTTTTAAATGATATAACGAGAATCAGAATTACGTACGCTTTTCTAGGTAAACTAATTATTAATTTACAATTACAATTATTGTATCTAATTAGTTGAAAGTTACTTGAAAAAATGTGATGAATAAAAAGAAGTTCTTTTCTAAACGACGTAATAGTACATATAGTTATTCTCTAGCTAGAATTTAAATATATGTATATTTTTAATTTAATTATTAATTTTTTTCTATAGCATGCGGTAGCAATGGCAGCTGCAGTGCAAGCAGCTCAAGCTCAAGCTCAAGCACAAGCTCACGCGCAAGCTCATGCGCAGGCTCATGCTCAAGCTCATGCACAAGCCCATGCGCATGCTCAAGCTGTTCATCAACATCAACAACAACAACAAAAACAAATTGATGATATAAACCGTGCTGTTATGATGCAAAGATTTCAAGCCTCTAGACCAGGACCGCCTATTGGAATGGCAAGTGATATATATATATATATATTAATTTTTTTGTAATCATAATATTAATAGGCATTCTACCATGTATCTATGTATGCAATTTTTTTTTTCAAGCGCCATGTAATTTCTATATGATTGATTGACTGATTGACAAAAAATCAAAATTCGAAATTAGAAGTCAAGACAAAATAAAAGTTGGAAAATATTATTAAAAAATGTATTTCAAAAATTCCAAATTTATTTAACTTCCGTGAATATTTCACGGGTTTCGACTAGTTATTATTAAAAGCCTTATATTTCATTTCTATTGGGAAAAATTAACTTTTTTTTTTGGAAAATAAAATTAATTTCAAATCCTAGAAAACAAGTCCATATGGATTTTTTGTTGAGGAGATCACTAATTAAATAATTGTGATGCAAACAAGAACAAGTAAAAAAATTAATAAAAATAATAAATCAAAATTTTAGGTACCAATGGTATCTGCACAACAACATTTACAACTAATGCAACCAACTCAGTTAATGCGACCGGCAATGACATTGCATGGGCCTCCAGGAACTATTTTAAGACCTGGTCCTCCTGGTATGCCAGGTAGGTTCAATAATTATAATAATAGAGAATTTACATTATAATCATTATTGAGACAAGAAAATATTCATCTTTTTATTTGAAATTCATAACACTAGACATACCAGTTAAGTTATCTCACATAAAAAAAATATTTATTTAGTAATTTCATGAAATCTGCATTTTTTGATAAGCAATAAATAAAAGCAAATTTAAAAAATTAAATTTTTTTAAAATAAATTCAGAGAGTTTATTAAATAAATGTCTTATAAATAATGGTAATCATTCGAAAATATGAAAATTTTATAAACTTCGTTCGTACATATTATTTTCCCAAATATACTTATGTAATTGTTTATTTTTTATTTTTCTTATTTCAATTCAATTTGTCGCAATTAACGCAATACTATATCAATTTTATTTAATAAAAGCGGAAAATAATTAAAATCTTTAGCTTAGGGTTCCAAAGCAAATTAAAGGTATATGATGCTTATTTACTACTTAACTCTTTAGATTAGATTTCAGAACAAAAATTTATTTAATTTTTTTCATTCTAAAATCATTATTTAACTATAAATTATTAAGATTAAAGTGAAGTTTTAAATCATGAACATTTCGATTTTGCGTTTAGTTTTATTCGATTATTTAATAAAATTCAACAACAAATAATTTACAATAAGTTGTAATTCTATTAAACTTTAATCCAATAAATTAGTGGACTTGTAACTAAAATAAAAAATATAAAAAAAATGCATTCGTTCATAAATTTCATAGATTAATAGACGAAAATTTCCGCTTTCAATTTTATTTTAGCTTATAAATAACTTTTCATAAATTTTTCAATACGTTGATGTCCACTTAAAAATTAATGTAGAAAAAAACAACTACCAAATGTTTATTAAATCTTTATAACATTGATCAACACATTATACATTGATAAAATTAAAATATAGAAATAAAATTTTCATGAAAAAGAATTGATAAAATAATAATATTTAAAGTAAAACTAATATTTAGTGAAACTATATTGAAGTCTTTAGGGTTACCATTACTCAAGAATCTCTTGACATTAAAATCGAAAAAAAAAACTCAAGAATTGTAAAATTAATTTTAGGATGTTTTTTAAAGATAAATTAAATGCTAAAAATTTTTTTTTTCTTTTCTTTATTTTGAATAAATATATCAATATATATATTTTATGTTTTAAATTCATTATTTCAAATAAAAGTGATAGGTACAAAAATTTGAAATTTGTTTTATATTTAAAAAGACATTGCTTCATGTATTAATTTTTTTTTTTTTTTCATAACCTTATGTCTTTTTTAATTTGTTTTTTTTTTTGTTCAAAGAAAAACTTAAATAAAATTAATAATTATAAAAAAAAAAAAGAATAATATTGTTTTTACTTGAAAATTAATAAAAGTTTGACATTTTCGTGATCTTCCATAAAAAAAAAAAAAAATATTTTAAAGCTTTATTTTTTTTTTTTATTGAATAACTTGTTTGTTTATTTATTTTTTTAAATAATAAATTATATTTTTTAATAAATTAATTAAAAAATATTCAATTCATGCATGTAAGATTTTATTAATATTTTTTATAATATTTTTACATGTCTAAAATTTAGAAATAATTTAGAAAATGATATTATTTTCTATATTTTGTTTCATGGAACCTTATGTTACCTTATTATATTTATTAAAAAGCGGGAATTCTTGTTTTCGAATGATTTTCTAAATCCAATGTTTAATATATACACAACACTGCTATTATTCAGATTAAAAGAATATCTTGATATTGCTATGTCAAAAATATAACTAACTTTTGCTTCGATTTATATTTACTTTTTTTAATTATACTTTTAATAAACACAAATAAAAAAAACCTTAATAAAAATATTTATATTTTATATAAGATTTGTTTTACATGGCGATATAAATTTTACATGAAATTAATTAAATACACATGTTTTTTTTTTCTTGAACAATATTTTGAAATTCCGTGAAATTTCGTTTTACTTTTCTAACCTATTATGATTGGAAGTACTTTTTTAATTGCTTAAATGTTTAGATTTCTAACCATCATAAGATGCTATAATTATTGGCAATTTAAAAAATAGATAAATTAAAATAAAAAAGCTTCAGATTATATATGTTAGTTATACTCCTGCTTTCTTTTATTATGAAATGAAGTACGTTAATAAAGTTAGCTGACAGATAAGATTGTGGTTATCAAAATATTTAGATATAATTTGAAAAATTAATTGTTTCCTAAAGATCTGATTTTTCAAACTTTTTTTTTCATCTGAAAATTTATTTATTTGGAAAAGTTTTTAATAGCGCAATTATTTTGTCTGCCTTCCAAGTAATTTACTCTAGTATTTAGAGTATTTAGTAATAAAATTACAAAAAAAAATATTTAAATAAAATGTAAACATTTTCTTCTAAAAAAACTATTACCATAATAGGACATGCTATATACATATTTGATTTGAATATTTTATCACCAAAGACCTTACGTGCATAATTTATCACTGAAATTCCAATTATTTTACATTTTTTGAATTTAACTAAATGTTTTTTTTATCCTAATGTTTTTTTATTCGTTATTTTTATATAAAAATTCTTTTCTGTAATCGAAATTATTTTAGAAAAACTGTATAGGGTTATTTTTGTAAAATTTCACTAAAATAATTGCTGCGACTAAGAATTTTTATTTGATAATTAACTTTTCCACTAGTTTTGTTAACTGGAAAAATATGATAGTGTTCCAATAGTAGTACGAAACTGATAATGTTTAGTTAAATATTTTAATAAACAATCTTTTAGCTGGGTGACTGCTCATGACTATTAAAAGTTAAACCGCATTCCAGTAAAGGAAATACAAATCATTATTAAAGGGATCGAATGAAATTACACATTTTCTTCAAAAAAAAAAAAAAAAGGGTGGGGGATTAAGAAATTTATCAACAATTTGGTGTGATAGGACTCTTAATACATTCAAATTGAGTTGTTTGTGTTTTTTCATAAATATTTTTTATTAAAATAAATTTCATCAATTTCCCTTATTTTTAAGTTTAAATGTTGCATTTTTGAAAAAAAAAAAAAATTAAAAGAATTTTTTTTTTTCAAAGCTAGACAATAATTTCCATTATATTAACGGGAAAAGTAGTTAGCCAGAACTATGATTCAACACAAACAAATACCTAAAAATATAAAAAATATATTTCCGAAAAAAATTAAGTACTTTTTTATTTTATTATACTCAATATAAAAATAATAATAATAATATATTTAAGTAAATGTAGAAGATTTACTAATTTTTGTTTTATAATATAATGTCATATTTTTATTTTGTAAATTATCATTATTTTTTTATTTTGTCCATCTATTTTTAAATGTTGACTTATTATTTTAAATTCAATTCAAAATAATTTTGCCTATTTTGTTTTACTATGTGCAAATTAAATTATATAATAATAATAATAATATATTGCATTTATTCTTATTTTTATTTATATAAATTTAATCAATTGTCACAATAATTTTACAAAATTATTTTGTGATCAATTTTTAACATATAATTAATCATTTTAGATTTGAAATGAAAACAGAAGATCCCCCAAAACTAAAGAAAGTAACTTTATGTTTAACAATTATTTTATTTTTCTATTACGAATAATTTTTAAACATTTTTGATATGATACTCTATTAAGCTATTACAAAATATTACGACCTATCCACAGATGTAGACAAGTGTTGAAATAATTCCATTCTAATTTATTAAGGTCCATGAACGAAGTCGTAAAACTAGGACTCTAAACTTACAAAAATATTTATTTAACACAGTAAATGTAATTTATCTAACGTTCATAATACCAAGTTATTAAAAGCATTAAAAAAGTAATGAAATGCATGATGTTTTAAACAATTTTAATTTTTTTGTATTAGGTCAGTTGATTTATTTAGGTCGATTTTAAAGAACTGACTTAATTTCTTAGTGAGATATTGAATTCTCTGAGCCATTTGGGTTAAGGGTCCATTAAACACTTAAAAAGTAAAAGGGTTTAGTTCAATATGGTTATCATTTAAAAATTCGGAGAATGAAGTGAATTTAATTATGTTTATGAAGTTATTTTTTAAACAAGTCTTTCGATGGGCTCTTTTATGAAAAATATTTGATAGGGAAAATATCAAAAGTAATCGAATTGCTCTTAAGTGCTTTACGTATTTCAGGAAAATTGTTAACACATTTGTGAGTAAATTCAGTTAATAATAATTTTAATTTTTTCGATAATTTAATTTTAATTCATTGTCTGCCTTTATTTATAAATTACTATTGTACCATTTTCGTACATAATTTAACATGTAGAATTAGATCAAAATAATCGTAAAATTATGAATGTGCGCATACACAGGTACTGGTACTGGGTAATTCATAGACATAATTATGATAACATTTTTTCAATTGTTTATTTTTTTTTTGTGTTTTACGTTATTTTATGTTATTAAACATCGATTCGTATTTTTTTTTAAATACAGTTGCAAATAATCCTTTCATAGTTTCTGGGGATTTTTTAATTTTCAATTTAAAATTATCTATATTTTAACATTATGTATTGCTTAAATGTTTAGGTACTATTTTTATTAAATCATTATTGAAGCATGTCTATTTTATGAAAATGTATGAAATTATTAAGAAGTCTTTTTTTTTTTTTTTTAAATAAAATTAAATGTAGTAATAGTGTTTTTATGTCATCATTTTTGAATAATTTAGTGGTCAAGAATTTGAATTAACTAAATCATTACTCAAAGCTAAAAAAAAATATGACTAAATATAAACTAACTTATTATTTAATTACATAAAAAAAAACCTATTTTAACTAGGTACTTTTTAATGAAAAATTTATATAAATTATTTCAAATTTTGTTATGCAGGAAATATTTAGTGTTAATCGAACTGAACCTCTTGCGTTTGTAGTTACTGGAAGTGATATTATAATTTAGTTGAGCTTATTTTTATAGAAAATTGATTCTAATGAAAAAAAATCGCCAATATCTTGGAAAATGGAATGTCTGCCTTTGTTTTTACTACGTAATTATGATCACATACTATACAAAGGTATTAAAGCATTTTTTAAATTAGAAAAAAAAAACCCTAAACGACTTTCTAATTAAAAAGCTTCTTATTAATTATGGGAACAGTAATGGCACTAAGAAAATTAACGCCAGAGACTTTATAATACCATGGGTATATATTTATATTCACAGCATGTAGTTCTCATTTATTTTGTAAATATTAATAATTATAATAGTCATTCTAATTTTTCTTCTCGAAATATAGTATGAGGATCTCTCGAAACTTGTCCACATTTATATTATGTTGTAGTTATTAAACACATAGTTATGTTAATGTTTAATATGGGTTTTCGAGGTCATTTAAATTAAAATTTTTTTGATTTAATTATCTTAATTGATTTTTTTTAATGCCTAGTTTTTGTTTAAAATTAAGGTAAATTTTTTTTATTAATTGTGAGAAAATTTGTTTTATATATATGTTTTAATTTTTTAGTTTTTCGTTTTTTTTTTTTTTATCGTACAATATAGTTACCCAATTTATCATTAATTCTATATGTTTTTTTTTAAATGTAAAAAAGAGTAAAATTTTGATATTGAAATTATTATTCACATTAAAAAAAAATGTAGAAAATAAACTTATTATTCCAGAAAAATTAAAATATACTTTTATATTTCCACAAAAAAAAATTTTGAAAAATAGACGTAACAATCTGAAAAATGAATTTTGTGTCCTTTATTGCACAAGGCACCCTGAATGTGAATGTCTCAATTGTACTTATTCCCACAGAACTTCTTGTAAAGAAGTTAGAATTTTCATATCTATTCAAATTATAGCAATTTTTTTTATCGCAGGACACTAAAAAATTTCAAGCTCTCTGCGAAATATTAATCCTTTAAAACACTTCTGTTATTTTCCGAATAATTTCTGTTAACATAAAACAAATCAAGCTCTTTATTGTTGTTTGCTTAAAATTTTTCATGTTAAATAGGTACATCATTTAAATTGTAAATTACAAAAAATAATTTAAAAAAAATTAAAAATAGAATATAATAATATATTATTAATGTGTGAATGTCATTATGTTTATAAATTTAATTAAAATTACAAAGTTAAGTAATTCAATTTTATGGATTCTTTTGAAATATTATCTCGTTTTCTACTTTAATTAGAGTTTTTTATTTTAATTTTTTATTTATTTCGCTGTTAAAATTGCTAATTAACATTAATTTTATATTTCCAAAAATAAATAATAATCTAAATTTAAACTTAAAAAAAATTTACCTGAAACAATATTTTTATTAAATAAAATATTTCATGCAACTATTTGACATTAAGTTTTGAAAGAGCTTAATGATAAAAAAAAAAAAACGTGAAATTCATAAACTGAATGACGTTCTAAGGAAAACATATTTATTTGCAGATGTTAAATTTTTATGATCTGCATATTTTCAAATTGTGCCTTCTTCGTTCGTTGTTGAAAGAGCAGCGTGAAGTAAAAATTGTAAGTTTTTTTTTTTTTCTTCTTTTAAGAAATTCATTTGAGCCGTTGTTTCATGATATTATTGTTAATTTACAACATACGCGATTGTGCTTTCGATTCTCATTATGGGATGGTATTTGCTTTCAACTGATCTGTTGTCAATTTGAATCAAATGTTTGTGTTGTTTAAATAAATAAAGTTATTGAAATTGTTTACTTAATTTTTCTCTTTATACCATTTTTATGGTTTACTTTACGTAATCTAAAAATTAATCTAAAAAATGAGTATGAATTTTATTTACCAATATATTTTTTTTTATATGATCATAAGATGAAGAAAAAACAACTAAGAGAAACCTTTCCTCAATTTGGCCCATTTTATCGCATTAAAATATTCAAAAAAAAAAAAAAATTATTTAAATAGAAAACAAAAGACTTAAGATGCAAACTTTTTTTTTTGGGGATTTCAAATTTATTTCAATTTTTTTTTCATTTCTTACAGGAAAGTAAGTTTGAAGTATTAAAGATAAAATATTGTCTTTGGAATATAATTTGACAATTATTACATTTTTTTTTACAATAAATGTGCAAACAAAAATTAATGTGAAATATTTTATTTAAAATAATTCCTCTAAAAATAATTAATATATTTATTTGAAAAATAGCATTAATATTTTAATATAAAATCAATAACAATTCTTTTAAAATAAAATTATTTAATTAAAAGAAAATCAATCGGTTTTTTGTTATAATTTTCTTAAAAGGAATACTGGAAAAATGTCACATATAAAATAATTATACAAATAAAATATCAACGAATTATTTAGAGCTCTCTAAAATAATCAGTAAGAAGAAAAACTTCAAATTAATTCAATTAAAAATACTATTAAAAAATTATTATCAAAATGTAAATCAAGGTTAGATTTTTAAAAAAATGCTTGAAATACTAGCACGATCACAGTTAGTAAATTTGGATTTCGTTTTTTTTTTTTTTTTAGTTTTTTTTTTTTTTTTTTTTACCAAAAATAAAACAATAATTCACATTCTAATGTTTATATATATATATATTTTTTTTTTTGTATTTTTGTTTGTTTTGCAAAAAAAAATAAGTTAATTAATTCATTTTTTAAAAGCGGTTTTTGTTGTAATTTAATTTCTTTTAACAATATTAACAAAAATATTCATTAATCTGGAACTGATTGAGCTTAATGAAATAAAATAAAACTTAATATTCCTTTATTTTAATATTCAAATTGTCAACACTTGTTGCCATTGCATTCACAACTTATTATTTATGGTTTGAATAATATTTTGCCCTATTATCAGCTTGAATGAAATTCTGTAAAATTTATTTGAATTATGAAGTGTTATATATGATGAAAAATTCATTATTCTTTACTTTTTATACTTTGTAAATCGACAGTATATGACACATTGTCTGTTCTTTTTTTTTTTTATTGGGATCATTTTTCTGTAATAGATTTCTCAAATCAGAAATATTTATTATGCATTATTACTATTTTCGACAAATTCTTGAAAAAAAAAATATAATCTCGAAATTCCTTTGATTAGAAATAAATTATAAAACAGTCTTCTATAATAAGTCAAAATTTAGTTTTAATTACAGAATTATAATGTTTTATTATGTAACCACAATGAATGTGTAGCATAATCTAGACATTATTTAAAATGATGTCTTTTAGTGCTCTTCAGTTCTAGATTTTTTTTCATTATTATTAAAATAAAATTTTAGATTTAATATTAATTCTAACATAAACGTAATCGTAATTAAAATCCATATATTGTTCTTCATTTTCCATAAGTTTAAAAATGAGTTTCAATAAATCCAATTAAATATAATTCTTTGTTTTTATAATATAAAAAACTATGTGTATTAAAAAAAAAAAGTTTAACATGTAGATTGTCAGAAGAAAAAATTTTTATTTATCAACTAAATTAAAGTGAAAAAAAATAGAAAATATTTTTCGCGTCAACAAGCTTCGTATTCAACGCTTTTGTTGGTAAAAATCTATGAAGTCGAAAAAAATTCTTCCAGTCTGACGATTAGGCGAAACAATAATAGAGTGTGTATTCAGTTTCGCATTTTTTGCCACATTTTATTAGAAAATTTATATTACAAATGTTATGTTTAATTGGATTTATTGTCACTGAGATTTGTTTGGATGTTTGGTTTTATGCTTTGATTAATAAAAATATATATATTTTTTTTTATATATATTTAAAGTGTATTAATTGTATAATACAAGTGTTTTTAATTTTTTTTTTTTCTAATTATTATTAAATAGTGTAAGGTGGCCTTAACCAAACTATTTTAAAATATTCTATATAGTTTCTTATTTTCTAAAAAAAAAAAATTGGTTATTGTTTTTTCCAAAAAAAAAAAAAACTGAAACTATTAAAAAGAAAGATCGCTTATTTATATTAAAAAAAAAAAAAAAAACAAAATAGGTTTTTTTAAAAATAAATTTCACTTATTACATTAAAATTATATGTTTTTTATTTCATTATTATTTTTTTTACTTTATTCAAATGAAAAAAAAAATATTTTTTTTTTTTTTTTTGTTTTTATATTTATTTTTAAATTTACATTTTTATTTTATAAAAATCTGGTTTATTTCGCAGGTATAGACCAGATATTTTTTATATAACTATTATATATTTATTAAATATTTAAAATGTAATTGTGTATTTTTGCGTAGAAATGAAAGAAAATTGTTCATATTTTAAACCCAAACAAAAAAAAATACAAAATTCTAATTATAATAATTTTTTTAATATTTATTTTAAAATTAGTTTCAATAAAAAAAAAATAGTTTAATACAGAAAATGAAAAATAGCTTTTTAAAGCTTGAAAATTTTATGTAGGGAAGTATAAAAATTATGTTTTACCTGGTTGTTATCATTTAGGCCAAGTGACAAAATTTTAACACAAAGTTTTCGTTAAAAATCTTTCATTAAAAATCTTTCATTAAAAATCTTAATACTTATTATAAATTAAAAAGAAAATAAGTAAAAAATTTAATATTGATTTCTCGAAATTTTTTTCCTCTTTTAAAAATTTAATAAAACTTTTGAGTAGTGAGCAAAATATATCGGCCTTATAACACTTACTCCACTTAGGCGAAAAAAAAATTTAATTTGCATAATTTTGTTATTCATATTATATTTAATTCAACGTAATAATAGTAGATGAGGATTACCAAGTGATGAGTAATCGTTTAAAATTTCTGTTTTTACTAAATAAAACCTTCACTTTACTTTAACTTTCTACTTAGTCCACCAAACAGGTTGAATGAAATGTTTGTTCAATAATTCAAACTTAAAATAGAATTTTAATAATATCAGAGAAAAAATGCCACAATTCAAATTTTGTGAATTTAACACAATTATATTAGTTTAAAAAAATATTTTCTGTGTTAAAGAATTATTTTTATTAAGTTATTAAAAACAAAATAATAAAAATTTAAAAAAAAATTTAAAATATGATCAATTATTTCACCAAAAAAAATCAAAAAGCATTTGAAAATCGTTTATTTAAAATTTTTTTATAAAAAAGATTTACAAATAAAATATTATTTATAATATCTATATTAAATTTAATTTTATTTTTGTATCTTTTTCTCATGGACACAGGATTAATTGGTCAAATGGTTCCTGGAATGGTTCCAGCGGGTCCTGGTATAATGATACCAGGACCAATGCTACCAATGATGCCACCAAGATTTAGGTGATCTCCTCCGGGGTCACAACAACTTGTGACTCCAATTTTAAATATTTCTATGCCAATAATATATCCTTGAAGAAATATTTAAATTAAAAAAAAAAAAAAAATGAGAAGTAAATAAATATTCAGAAGTGGAAAAATTTTTAAAATTTGGAACCGAAAAAGGGAAGAATAAAATAAAATCTAATTTTGCCATTAATACTTAAAAACATAAATAAAAAAAATCTATAAAATTATTTTAAAAAAAATAAAGTAAAACAAAACAACAAAAAAAATAAATTAAAAAAATCTATTGAATGAAATTTTTTAATAAAATAAATATAAAATTTAATTTAAAATTGTTTTTCTTTTATTTAAATCTGTGAAAATTGCAATCTTTAAATATTTAAATCAAAATTTAAAAAAAAATTATGTATATTGAGTCAGATTGGAATCTTAAGGATATATAAAAAAAAAACAAATCATGCATAAATAAGGTTATATAAACAAAACATAAATAAATGTTAAAATAAAATTGAAAAAAAAAATACAGTCTTAAATCAAAAAACTCTGGTACGTTTTTTATTATTATTATTATTATTAAATTACATTATATTAAATAAATAATTTAAATTAAACATAAGATGAAAATATATAATATTAATAGCAATACATAAATAAAAATGTTTAGAATTGATATAGTTTTTTGTTTTCATAAAAATATTTCAGCAATATTTATTCGAAAATCAAGGTTGTCTCATATTTGACATAATTGAGATAATAACAGGAAAATTAATAAAATCCTCTGTTAACTTGAGTACAATTATTGTATTGTAAATTTCAATTTAAAATGCAGAAAGTAAAAGTATAGTAGATTTTTTAAATTGATGAATATTCTTAGCATGTACTTATATTTATACGGTACAATATTTAAATTTATATAAATAAATGATATGTTAAAATATCTATTAATTATGAACAAAATTCTTCTAAGGGAAAAATCATGAAAATGGCAACACGATTGTAATACAGTACTAAACAGACGATAAGTATATATATTAGACTGGTTCATTTTTGAGGTCATGTTGAGATTTTCTTGCCGCCCATGCAGATTTCGAACAATTAAATAAAAAAAACGAGAAAACGCTCTGAGATTTTTCGAAATTTTGTTTCCCCATCAAGCGCAACAAGTTTTTGTGATGGTTGAGGCCTAGACCTAATAAGGTGGGTTCAAAACTCTGTAACTTTTTTCTCTCTGAATTTTTTTTCCTCCTTTTTTTTTGGTTTAACTGTCTTGATGCTCCCTTCATTTTTTGTTAACATCGTAAGGCTATACGACTTATCCTTTTTTTTTTACAACTCTCTTAAGGTGAATTTAAACTTTTGTCCCCATTTTATTTTTACTTTAAGACACCATATCTTTTCTAATTTTAAGAGAAACATTTTTTTTTTTTTTTTTTTATAAATTTGTCATAAATTTTCATCATTTTTAGCATTATAACTAAAAGATAAAATTCTATTAAGTTCTGGTTTTTAATCTAATTAATTAATTTTACGACATTAAAAGTTTCGCTTTCGTAATGCATTGGTCATTTGATTCATTTGTTAACTGATCTATTTTTTTTAAATACGAATACGAGATTTAGAATAGAAATAAATAAGAATTTAAAAATTGTTTTAAATTTATATTTATTTATGATTAATTTTTTTCAATTAATTTTAAAAATATTTGATTTTCCAATAATCGCCATGTTTTGCTGGTGCTGGCTCACGATTTGGAGAATAATTTGTTTTTGAGTTTCGTCAGAAGTTAACGATGTGTTAAATTCCGTCATTAATGCAACACTTCTATCGGCGTTGTCATTAACAACTTGTAACTTCTGAACTAATCGCAGGCCGTCTTGATATCCTACATCAGATTTCCATAAAGCTGGATTCTTGTCTAAAAATTCAGTAGATATTTTCAAGCATTGAAAAAAATTTAAAGAATTTTTAGTGACAAAATTCTGCAGTTATATTTTAGGCATATCAAAATTCGATGGAATTTTTGTCAATGCTTGAAAATATCTACTGAGTTTTTAGACATTGATCCAGCTCTATGGAAATCTGATGCAGGATATCAAGACGGCCTTCGATTAGTTCAGAAGTTACAAGTTGTTAATGACAACGCCGAGAGGAGTGTTGCATTAATGACGGAATTTAACACTTCATTAACTTCTGACGAAACTCAAAAACAAATTATTCTCCAAATCGTGAGCCAGCATCGGCCAAACATGGCGATTATTGGAAAATCAAATATTTTTAAAATTAATTGAGAAAAATTAATCATAAATAAATATAAATTTAAAACAATTTTTAAATTCTTATTTATTTCTATTCTAAATCTCCTTTTTTGATTCGTATTTAAAAAAAATAGATCAGTTAACAAATGAAGCAAATGACCAATGCATTACGAAAGCGAAACTTTTAATGTCGTAAAATTAATTGTAGCTTAAAAACCAGAACTTAATAGAATTTTATCTTTTAGTTATAATGCTAAAAATGATGAAAATTTATGCCAAATTTATGAAAAAAAAAAAAAAAATGTTTCTCTTAAAATTAGAAAAGATATGGTGTCTTAAAGTAAAAATAAAATGGGGACAAAAGTTTAAATTCACCTTTAGAGAGTTGTAAAAAAAAAAGGATAAGTCGTATAGCCTTACGATGTTAACAAAAAATGAAGGGAGCATCAATACAGTTAAACCAAAAAAAAAAGGAGGAAAAAAAATTCAAAGAGAAAAAAGTTACAGAGTTTTGAACCCACCTTATTAGGTCTAGGCCTCAACCATCACAAAAACTGGTTGCGCTTGATGGGGAAACAAAATTTCGAAAAATCAAGGAGGACGTATTTCGTTTCTTGATGTAAGCTTTCAGAATCTGTATGGGCGGCAAAAAAAAAATTTTTGTGAACCAGCCTAATATATATATTACGGAGTTTTCGATTGAGGGGATGTTTTGAGATTCGGAAGAATTTTTAATTGAATGTGATAGAAAATCTTAAGATAAAAAGTATATGAAAAGACTAACAATATTAATAAATTTTTCATAATTTGTATTTTCGCTCTTACGAAAAATAAAACCTTGTATAAGTTATAAAAACTTATTCATTGATCACTGCTTAGGACGGTAATGAATACTTGCAACTCTACATTGTGAAAATTTCTTTAGGTTGAATATTAAAACTGGTGATGATAAATTGAAGGCATTGATGGCTTTTGGTTTATTATTAAATAAAGGTTGATTTATTTTCATGACACTTCAACTTTGTTTTAATTATAATTAAACACAAGATTATTTTCTTTTTTGATATATTAAATAAAGTCTCCAGGACGTATATAAAAACTTAACACGACACAACTATTTCGAATTATTGACAAAATTTATTTTCGAATTGAAAGATATGCTGTCTTAAAGTGGACCGATTGCCACCAATAGACGAAAGCCTTAGGTATTTCGTTTTGATTTTTATTGACCATTTCAAAGTTATTATTAATTGGATCATTTTCCAATTTGACAATAACATTTTTATTTACTATTAATATTCACTATGTGATGGCTTTTCAAATAATTTCTTTCAAATAAATAAATAACAATTTAATTCTTTATTCCACACTAATTAGATAACTTTAAAGTAAATAAATATATGTAGTTGTAACATTATACTTGATTGTTCGTAAACAATCTTTATAAAAAACTAAAGTTTTCTTTTTCAAATCGTAAATTAATTTTTTTTTTTTTTTAATTAAAAGTTTTCTGCGAATTTTTTTTTATTTTTATAAAAAATATCTATTTCTTTTTTCTAGATTCTACATAAGGATAAAAATATCTTCATCTTTTACCTTATAAAAATTTAATTTCCTGAAATTTCTAATAAAAACAAAACAAATAAAGTAAATATTTTTATTTATAAAAAATTGTAGTAAAAGAATAAATATAAGAAAAATAAATAAATTAAATATTGAGGGCTTTCGAAAACTTTATATGATGTACATTATTTTATTATTGTCTGAAATCAGTGTAGGTGCTTTTATTCAATAATATTAAGAATCAATAGTAAATAAAATAATCCTTAAATACATGTTGTCATGTTGCCTCCTAATTAATGATATTTGAAATGAAAATTTATTTTCTTGTTATAAAAATTCACTTCCAAACCAATGGAGGTGAATATTTCATAATTATTTCATTTAAACGTATAATTTCAGGGGTCTGAAAGAATATATTTAATTATAGAAAAACTTTTTGTTTTCTTTAGCATCGAAAGAAACAAAATTAAAATTTGTTAGAATGCTTGTTTGTAATTGGAATTGTTTTGACACAAGTCCTTCGTCCGGCCGCCATTATAGCAGACCTTTTGAATGCTAGAATATAAAAATTATTTTTAAACAGAACTTTTATTTTTAAGAAATTTAATGAACGGATGTAGAATAGAAATAGAAAAAAAATTAATCACAAAGATTCGAAATGAAGTTAAAAATGGATTTCGATAAGAGTTGAATGAGATATTTTAAATTGAAATTTGGAAAATATTCATTTATGAAATACAATTTTACATTTTTCTTTACTCTCAAATAAACTTAATGCTTGTAGCCGATATTTTCCAAAATCGTAGTTTATATTCCACTAGGCTCAAAGAATTAGGAACGAATCTGAACACAATCCCTGTAAATGAAATATTAAACATTCATGATTTTATCTAGAATAATTTATTTTCAATACCAACAAAAGCCGTGCTTACATATATGCTAAGTCTAAGTATATGCTAATTATCTAAGCTACAATCATATATAATTTTTAATTATTTTTATTCTAAAAAAAAATTATCTTTATATTAAAAGGAAATTTATTAGGACATTTTATTAAAATACTACGGTTCAAAAAATATTTTTTTTTTATCAAAGTATTATAAATTTAAAAGAAGGTTTTATTTTTGTCTCAAATTATTCGCTTTTATCTTTAAAATTAAAATCCTTTTAAGTTAAAAAAAAAAAAAATTCAATTAAAAAAAATTTTTTTTTGGAAAACTAAAAAATTTATAACGTTAGCAAATGAAACTTTTAATATATGTAATATGTTTGTTTGTCTGTTTTATTTATTTAATTTTTTTCTGCTTTTTAAAATTAAGTTAATTTATATTATTTTATCAATTTTTATTATAATATACTTAACCTTAAAGATAACTTTTGAATTAATTGAACCCTAACGTCTATTTTTCATTCAAAATTATATGTATATGTAAAAAAAAAAAAAGAATTATATCAACAATTTACAATTTAACATTAAAGTGAAATCTGCTGAAGTTCTAATATTTTTTAATTATTATATCCAGATACATTTCATTGCCTTTTTTTGTGTTAACCATGAAGGAAAGTTTGATTAGAAGGCTCTTATGAAGAATGAGAACACTCACTACCGAGATAAAACATATTTATTTTTTTTTTTTTCAATATTTCGAGTCATCATCAGGAAAAATTTATTAATATGATTTTATTCAGTTTATAAATTTATACATTAAATACATCAAATTTTTAAATTTTACATAATTACAAAAATCTGATTAGTTAACTACTTACATTAATCTTACCAAAGTAATATGTAAAACAATACATGCATCTGGGGTCTGAATAACTGAATTAATTTTTCAGTGAGTGAGCACCTCGTGATAATGATAGTGGAATGCTCTCCCAGCAAAATTTTTCCCGAGTGGACATGTGGACTTGTGCTGCTTTAAGAAGAATGTATCGGCTCTAAATCCGTACTTTTCAAAGAATAAAAGATATCCCATCTAGTGATTATAAAAAAAATATTAAAATATTGCTTGCACAGATCCCTTCAGATGATTTCTTCTGTTTGACAAGAAGGATATTTTAATATATGTAATGCATATACACATTCGTTTATTATATTCGTAGATATAGATGAACCTAATATAAGGAGACAAAAGATTTCAAATAGATAATTGTTGAAGTTTTTATAGTATTATACCCAAAAACCATAGAAAAAAAAATATAGAAAGAAAGAAATAACTATATAGGTACACGTTTTATATTAGTGTAATTCTAAGAACCTAATTTTCTGTATATATATTCATATATATACATTCATACATAATGTAGATATGTGTATTACATATAATTTTTTTTTTTTTTTTTTAGAATGAGGAGAATACATATATTTTACCTGTAAATCCAGGTATCATTATTCTTAAATATATAATGTCCAAAAAAAAAAAAAAAAAACTGTATAGAGTATTTTTATAAAAAATATCTCTCTACTAAAAGTCATAAAATTTTATTATATTTGAAATTTATCAGTAAATATTTACGTTAATGGGCAAAGTTTGGCAGTTTAGTGACAACAGATGCATTTTTGTTAGTTTTTTTTTTTTTTTTGAAAAAACTTTTCAACTGATGATATTATTGTCGACAATTTTTTTTTGAATTTTATTTTTAAAATTTGCATTAAAATAAGTTTGGGACTGGAAAAATTAAATTTTTATAAAATTATTTATTTCTTTCAAAAATGTCATGATTCTTGAACACAAAAATAAAATTTACCGACAAATTGAGTTTTGGTTTGTTTATTTAATTGTTTAACCAAATTTATTAATAAAAATGAGAAAGCGCATATGAGGTCTTGGACCTAATATTACAATTTTCATATGAACATGTAGTCAGTTTACGGCAAATTATGAACAAAACAGCAAATTATGAACAAAACCAAAATGATCAAAGACCTTTTTTTTTATTTTTTATCGATTGTACGTAGTATTTTGCAATGTAATTTAATAGTAATATTTGTCGTATAGTCCTAGTAGTAGTAAGGTATTTAACAATAATAAATACAAATCTGGATAATATGTACCATCGTTATTCAATCTGCATAATTTCTGCCAAAATAATAAGTCTGCTTTGCATAATTCTTAAAATAACTCAAAATTCAAATAACACGGATGAAAATATTTGAAATGAAATGTTTCATAAAGTTATTCAATAAAATTATATATCCGTGGTGGTTAATGTTTATAATTTAATCGTTATTTCGAATTAAAAAAGGACTACATATCTCAGTAATTTTACACTTCAAATATTTTAAAATAAAATTTATTATTGTTTTATTTCCCTTTTCTACTGATTCAATTCAATGTATATAATTACTTTATCCGTATTATGAATTTTCCCATTGGGAGAAGAAGAAACTTCAATGCATTTAATAAAAAAAAATTCGTTTTACACAAGTGTCGGAATTTTCCATTTTTTTTTGGTATAGAAGCTTTTTAAAATGTTGAAAAAAAAAATTTTATTTCTTAATATTTCTATTTCCCAACGGTGGAAAAACTACCCAAAAGATAATCATATAAATCTATTTGAATTTTAAGAAGTTTTTGAATAATTTTACTTTACTTAAGTATTTCTAAAACTCACAAAATGACAAACAATAATGATATTTCGTGTGTCTTAAGTTAAATACCCTATAGACCGTAAGTTGAAAAAAAAACCATAAAAATCGAAAAATTTATCTAGGACTTATCATTATATTAAGTCAAAATCAAAAATAATAAAATATATTACTTTAAAATTGGGTAAGGTTTTTAAAAGGATATAAGAAAATTTTTCAAATTCAGTGAAAGCTGTCTTTCAAAAAAAATTTAAAATTTTTATTGACATTTAACAACAATAAAATATTTTCTGTTAATTTGAATGAAAACATTATTAAGAGAAAAAATGGTTCTATTTGAAGTAACATGAAGAAAACATTAAATAAAAATAAAAAAATAAAAATGTATACCTTTTTCAAATATTAATATAGAATTTTAAAAACCTTCAGAGATTTATATTATATATATATATATCAATGAAATAAAGAATACACCTAAATTTGAATTGATAAGTCCAAAGAATTTTACATGTAATAAACAAATAAATAAGGCCAAAAAGAATATAGGTTAAAAAAGTTTCGACATACAGATATATTTAAAATTTCTGTTCAAAGCAGAACTTCAAAACATACTCTTATTCCTTTTCTTCAACTTTAAAATTCAAACTTCTTCTAAATTCTAACTTGACAGCCTGTAACTATTTATATATCCATGATATAATTATTTTTCGTAATTTTTAGATGACCTCATAGATATATTTTTTTTTTTTTTTGGAACATTAAAGCGAGAACTTGTGTTGCATGAAAAATACATTTATTTTATGAGATATGGAAAACGGTGTTTAAAAAGTTATTGGTAATCTTTTTCTTTTTAACACAAAAAAAAAAAAAAAATTGTTGAATAGAATAAAAGAATCAGGATTCAAACATTTTTTTTTTTTTTGTATGCTGAACAACAAAAAAGGGATCCAGATGTTTTTATGCCTTTCAAAAAAAATGTTACAGAATGGAAAAAATAAAAAAAAAAACAAATTCTCTAAAAACATTTTTCTTTTTACTTAAAAGGTAATCAGTCCTTAATTTTCAGGTATATGCCAAATATTATCAGATATTTCTTTCAAAGAACGTTTTTTGAATTCTAACATTTTTTTTTTCCATTCTCTTCATTTAAAATTTAGAAAGTTTTCAAGTTGTAAATTTTTTGTTTTTTTTTTAGGTATGTGAAGGATAATGCATTGTTTCTGGTTTAGACTTAAATATAGGGCTAATTACCTTAAACTGAGTCATGAAAAATAAAATGTATATTTATGTATATACATTTTTTTTTTTCTTCGACCTTTTTTAAGATAAGGGTAATAAAATAATTTCATTGCAAATTTTAATGAACTATGTATATATATGTTTTGTTTTTCTTAAGAAAATGATCTAAAATTGTTTTAAATTATTTTATGGTAGCTGCGGCGGTGGTGGTTTTAAGTGACTGGCGAGTAATATTTATGCAGGTTCTATGAGGAAATATGTTCATAGGGGGTTGACTTATCTTATGTTTTATGACACTTTTAACATATAACTTAAATTAATGATTTTGTTATGCTTGATTATGATTTGATCAGAGAAATAAAAAACAAAATAGTTGTACCTATCTACCTACCTATACTTAATTTTATTCATTAAATTGAAAACTTTAAGAGTTGTTGACATTTTATTTCTACCGAAAAAAAAAATAATTAATTATGCTGTTTCTTTTTAATGCGTGAAATTATCGGAACTGAAAAATACTCAGAATAAAAAAAAAAATTAATTTGAAAATCTAAAGAATGATATTTATTTCTGATAACTATTTGAAAATAATGAAGAAACAAATTTGTTCCATTAAAAATAATTTTATTTTTAAAAAATTTTAAGGTGGCGCAGGCAATGATAAATTAATAATTCTTTCATAAATGTTTAATTCGTGATTAATCAATTCTTTCGAGAATCGTATATTGTTTGAGATAAACGAATCAAAGTTTCGGCGCCAATTAAATCGAACACGTCTAATACTAAGTATATTCTTTTGTATATAATAATGTAACAGACTAATATTGGGCTTAAGACATTTTTTCACTTTAAATTTATCCTGTTAAATTTCTTTCTAATATGAATACATGCGATTTATTGCATTATGTAAATTATTACAAATATATACAAGTGATGGCGACCTAATTTTAAACACATATTTTGTGAAATATTTATCTATGTAATTTTGAAAAGAACAAATTTTACAAAGTTTCTGTATAATGTATGTACAAAAAAATTTTCAGAATTATTACAAAAAAAAAAAAGTTTAATCAAATTAAATTTCTCATTTACACAGTCAAAGTCAATATTATATATTATACATATGTATAGTATGAACATACTGTGTATACGTAGTAGATGTAGGTACAGGACTTTATGAATTGTATTTTGCTTTTATACCAATATTTTTCGGTAATGTTAATATCAGAAAATAAAATTTAATAAAATTTTTATTCTCAGGAACCAAAATTTTTAAGTTGGAAAATACTTCGAATTCGCATAGAGTACTGAGTATCGAGAAAGTATTGAATGTATTTGAATAACTATAGGTATTTTAATGTAAAAGAACATAGAATGACTTTATTAACGATATCATCAATGTTGATGAAATTGATTGAGCTAACATTTTGTTATCATTCTTAAATTTCCATTATCAAAAAGAATATTTATTTGCCGCTTGAGTATCTAGTAGTATGTTTAGCAAAATTATTTTTATACAGCTTCAACTTTTCCATTCTTGAATAAAATTCAAAATTTATCTTAAAACTATAACTTTTGTAGTAGACTTACTTGGTCGATCAAACTATAATTCAGAATAGATAAAGATTAACATTTCAAGTGGAAAATTAGCTTTAAGTATATTATAAATTGAAATAACAAGCTATATATATTCTAGCTTTATCGGGTACGGATGTCAAAATCAAGATTTTTTTTTAAATAATTTTATTTCTTTGAGCTAGTTATTATTTTTTATATCCTTATATTCTCCTTGAATAGATTTTACATTTTTAGAAATTTATTTGTAAACATAATGTATATATGCATGTTATAAATGTAAGAACATAACATGTATATAGATTATAATATTTTGTATAGTATAAATATGAATATATAATAAACAAACATATATATGAAAAAAATAACCTCTGTTGCGAAAGAAATAAAGGAAATAAAGGAAAACATTAAATAGGTAAAAGTTTCATAAAAAAAAAATTTTTTGTTTTTTTTTTATTCCACAAAAAAGTATAAAGGAAAAATAAACTTAATGTAAAGGAATATTTTCATTTTCTATGGCATTTAAATTTGCATAAACCTTTTTATTAGTTATTTACATTACTTAAACACACATCATTTCTATCAAAATAATTTTAAGGATTTTTTTTTTTAACAGGTTTTCAACAAATGTAAATTTACATTTTATTTCAAAATATAATGTATTTACGTCAAAATTAAAAATAATAATAATAATAATCGTTGGCGGAATGAGCTAACAAAAATTTAATTATTTGTTGATTAAAATTTCTTATGTGTTATATTTGTATATGTATAATGTACATATATTAGTTTTAGTAGTTGAGAATTTAATTTTCCCTTCTAAATTGAAGTATCTGGGTTTTTGTTATGCCGATACATTGTTGTCATTTGGAAATTCAGTTTGAAGTTTGAAAACTAAATTGCGACTTTCACTTTGACTATGTCTCAATATTGGATGTTAAAATATATTACTTTTATTAAATATTATAATCCATAACAGAAATTTTCATAAAAATTTATAACAAGATTCAATTTTTAAACTTGGATTCATTAAGAAATAATGTTCAAACAAACAGCAAAAAATATAAAATTATATACGACAAAAGATGAAATAATTTCTTGAGGGCAACCTTAAACAATAAATTTCTGTTTTTTTTTTTTTAACTTATTCAAACTCTTTTTTAATGACTTTTGAAAATAAAAAAAATAAAAAAAGATTTCCATAGTGAGCTGGAAAATTGTCCAAAAGACACTATAACGTGAAAGGAACTTTTAAAGCGTGTTATGCAACTTCTTTCTAACAGAAATTATAAAAAAAAACCTTAGAACATTATTATTCATACAAAATATGTTGAAATTTAAAAGAAAAAATTCGTCAAATTTTCAAAATCTTTTTTTTTTTTCTCTAAAACTTAAAATTTTTTTCAAGAAAAAATCTTTTTGGGAATGAATTTCAATTTTTGTTAATCCCAGGAATTAGAAAGTACAGAAAAAAAAACTTAAAAGATTTAAACTTTAGCAATGTGTTTTTATATAGGTATATAAAAAAAAAGTTTTCTAACTTTCTGGTATATACAAAAAAATAATGAGTTTTCTTTCATTTGTAACAAAAATTTAATATATACGCTTTGAATTAGAATTATCATCTTAATGTTTTCACATAAATTATTCTGCCTATGTTAAATACCTAACGTTTTGCATATCATGCTAAAGCAGACAAAATGACATAAATATAGTTATCGTATAGCAAAGTAAAAAAAAGGAAAAACCAACTAATTTACACAGTTAATTAATCAAATGACTTGACAGTGGAAATCCTTATTGGTCTGGAATTTCATATATATTTAATTTAGTGAAAAGATATGCAGAGTACTACTTAGTATAAATATATTTCAAATATGACAACACTTAATTTTAATATTTTATCGACAAAGTGAACTAAACATTTCTCAAAGGACAGAAATTAAAACTTAGTACCAAATTACAGAGCTCACACTAAAAAAACTCAAATCTGAATACCACAAAATTTAATTATATTATTTATTTATATTTATATAAGAATTTAATTGTATACAAGTTAACAGTCTCATAGGTGTGATTTTAACTCTTTTGAAAGAAAGAAGAATAAAATCAAAACTCAACTTTGACAAAAGTCAAGGAATTTTCATTAAATTTGAAAAAAATATACTCTATAATATATTTAGAGTAAGGATGTGGATCGCATTATGCTAAAACTAAAAAAAAAAAAACAAAATTGTTGAAAACAATAAAAATAATTTTAGCTTTATAGTATAATTCTTTAATAATGCCAGGAATTTTAATTTGAAAAAGAAAAATTTACCTAATTTAGTCAGGTCTACTAAAAAAAAAAAAATTGTTGAGTAATAATAAGCCCAACGAAAAAGCATTAAGTACATAAGAAACCACGTAGATTGTTAATATCGTTATTGCAATAACGTGTCCGGATTTCTAAGTGTCAACAATGATAAGAAAATAATCGTTAAGTCTTATAGAATCTTAAATTATTTTTTTTTTTTTCATATAAATATTTTTCGTTTAACTTTTTCTTATATTTTTCATTCAACATATACAATAAGAATAAACATAAAGGTTTTTGCATTATTATCATTATTGTTTTGTGATTAGAATTTTCACCGGTATAAATATATCATTGACAGTGTAATAAAAAAATATTAAAAAACATTTTATATATATGTAACTATGTACCTACTTTTAATGCGATTACCCTGAAATCTGAAAAAAATGAAGCATATGGATGAAAATCTTAAAGTGAAATATATTTTTCACTGTCGAGAATTAGTACGACTATTATGATTCTGTCATTATGATTCAACATGAATGTTTTACAACACAGTTTCCATAACATTCATTTTGTCGGTATTCTGCATATATAGTTACGTTAAATCTTTTATTTTCGCTTTAGGATTTCTGAATTACGTTTTTAATAGGTAAAGTTTTAGTTTATAAAAACTTTTTTGAATAAAAAAATTGAAACTATAAACGTTCAACAAAAGTATTTTGCAAATGCATTCAGACAGGCAGGATAATAATTTAAAGTTCAAGTATTTTGACCCTGCCTATTATTTTTCTAAATATTTAATTAAAACGCAATTATTTCCAAATTCTGCATACTTTTCTTTATATAGATATAGGTAATTGAGTACAATATACATTACGTATGGACTTACACAGCACTTGGATCTAAATAATAAAAAAAAAAAATTTTAGAATTCGTTATGTTAATATTTTTCAAAAAGAAGAAAAATTATTTTCAAAATAAAATTCTAAAAACTTTTTTTTTTGTTTATTAACAATAGGCGAACCCATTATATTGCGTTTCTAAATCAGATATAAAAACTTCTTTACAGCATTAATTTTTCAATTTTTTATTTTTTCATTTAATCATTTATTCAAACTCTATTATACTCAGTCGTGCCATTAGATTTCCTATTTTCCACTTTTTTTTTTCTTTTTTTTTTAATTTGGTCAAAACAAAATTCAATCAAAATTCAATCTGATATATTTTCCTGTTTAAATTATTACCCCATAATTGTATAAAGTATTTAACCCCCATTTTTTAAATATAAAAATAAAATCCATTTAAATATAAGTAATATAAGTAAGTAAGTATTTTCAGAAGGAAAGGAGAGAAATATAATAAAAAAAAAATAAAAATAAAAATTATAAAATAAAAATTCATATAAAATATAAACATATATAGTAAAGTTAAAATCGTCAATGTTTTCGATTATCCTTTATATCCTTAAAATGGGTTCATTTATAAAAATGTTATATACATTTTTCAAGTTTACACCATTGTATACCAACAAATATTTAATAGTAAACTTGAAACTTTATTTAAATCACTTTACATAAATCAAAACTGATTTCATTACATTTGATTTAAAAATGTTTTTTTTATATATAAATTTACAACAATATATGTACTGTACCTTGTTATGTTCGTACATATATATATACAATTATGTGTGTATGTTGTATACCTATATACCTTATCATTTATAACATGATGTGTAGTTAATGTTTGTATATAGATTTTCATATTTGCTTTCTGATTAGTGTGATTTAAAACGCAATAAATCATAAAATAAACAGTATTATATAGGTTTATCCTTTCCTATTATAATCTATAAACATGAACGAAATTATTTTTCCATAAAAATTATTTTGATGAATTAAATTTACATAAAATATATAATTTCAATTTCAGAAAAACTATTAAAAATCTTCAAATAAATGTAATTTTAATTTGAAAATGATAAGACTAACTACAAAATAAAAATAAAGGAAAATAAAATATATTTCTGCTAGACATTGAGTTAGAATTCAGTTTAAATATAATGCTTAGTATACTATCGAATTGAAACCAATTTCTACATAAAATAACGATATCCAAGGTAATCGATCCTAAAATGAATTAGGACAATTGAGCTGTTTTTTTTGAAAGTGGTATAAGTCCACTTTTAAAAAAAAAAAAAGAGTTAATGGTAATTTTGGTAAGATATAGCCCACCTTCTCTCCATATTCACATGAAAAAATGATAAATGAAAAAATGGATTTATACCACTTTCAAAAATAACAGTTCAATTGTTAGTCACTAAGTGATATTCTGTCGTAGGAAGCTGTTGATGGAATGATTTGCTCAATTTTAGTTATAAAAATATATATATTCTATATCCTTTCAAGATGGACAATTTCATGATGAAATTATTTATACATATGTATATAGGATAGGGTTATTTTATATTGTACCTATTATTTTATTTTGTAGTTGATATCACACATTAGCCCATACACCTGTCTTAAATCTTTGTCTAATTTACATAAGTTTGTTTTAATGGTTTTCTTTATAGAAATATCTATATTATTGTTAAAAAACAATATTATTTATTTTACGATGTTTCTGTTGAAAACCATCCTAATAAAAAATTTTGATATATTTTATATAGGATTGTAGTTATAAGCTCAATTGTTAGAATATGGTTTTCGTAAAGAAAACATGTTTTCTGTAAAATTTTCATCTTGATGGTTGTATTTGGGAGAAGGAATAAAAAAAAAAGAACTTTTTATTATACTTTTATGCAAAAAATAAACCATAAATAAAATGTGTGAATTGCATTTTAAAATTTAGTACTATTAAATGATACTTTAAGACATCTACTTTAGCTCATATGTACATATGTATACTTGGATATGAAAAAAATAAAAACAAATCAAATATACACCAAAAAAAAAAATTTAAATCCTTCCAATTTTTTTAATTCTCATTCAACATGAAAAGTCAGTAAAAAATTATACAAAGATAGTTTCTTTAATGAATTTCTAATGATATTTTGGATTGATGACAACTCATTTAGTTAAATGTATACTATGCTATATTTGATATTTAATTTATAAATGTCATTTAATTTTAGAACAATTAAAATCTGTAATTGTGAAGTCTACAGATTTCTTACAAACTAAGGTCTAATTATTTCGACTCCCGATATTGTTTGTATATCATCTTCTGTACTATCAACTTACTTTTCTGTTCACCATCTGAAATCAATCAGATTATTATTTATTTTATTATTAATATAATATAAGGAAAATTAAAAAGCGCTTTTTTATCTATAAATAACAATGTACATATATTAAATAAAAGTCTAAAATTTTACTTGCATTAACCATATTAAGATAAATAGTAATTTCTCTAAGTGTATACTTTATTCAAACAATAACAATAATATATCTTAAGGTAGCATTTGGTACATTAAACTATGATGTCTAGAAATGAGAATAATATATAAAAAATCCCTTAAAGATATTTTAGAATTTTCAACACATTTCCTTAATCTTTCTCCTTAATATAGATTCCCGTTTGCTTTTTTTTTTTGTTTTTGTATTATATACGTATGTAACCAATTTTTTTTTTTTCAATTTTTTTTACCTACATAAATTTTTACAAAAGCGACTGACTTACATCTATATATATGAATCTATATAAATCCACCGTATCTAGCTAGCTACCTACTATGCTATTAGCTATATTAATACATAAATGTGTGCATAGCACATCTATTAACGTATATTTATGTACAAAAAACCAAAAATTCAATATCAATAGAAGAAGCAAAAGCAAAATTGAAAAAGTAAAAAGAACAAAAAAAAAACACAAACATTTTTTTAATAAAATAAATTCTGAATCTGGCTGGATTTTTCACTAACACAAATAATTTTGACGCCTACAAAAAAAAACCTCTGAATTGCAATGTGTATGTTGTGTGTCTGGCGGTGTTATTTTATAATACTTATAGAATTTCCCAAAAATATGTTGAATTTTTCTTTCGTTTATTATATTTTCATTTTTTTTTTATATATATATATATTTTTTTTTCTTTTCTATCATATCTTTTTTATGCTCTCTGAATTATTTTGTCAAACATAAAATTCAGATACACTAATGAAAAAAATATCCAAAATACTCACTAATACTTACTGCCAAATTGAAGTTGAAGTCAGTACAGAGCACTTTAAATGCCATTCTTGAATATATATATATGAAAAAAAAAACCATCATCATTGTTATTTTAAGAGGTACAAGTATTAAGTCTTCGGGTACCATTAATGTTAAATACAATGGTTTTCAATAATATTCCTTGTTTTAATTTTTTGAATTTTCCTTTTTGACTTTGATGGTACAGTATAAATTTAAAATGTAGTTTTGTGACATATTTATAATACTGTGCATAGTCAAAATTGTTGTCAAAATTTATTTCTTAATTAAAAAAGGAAAGGAAATTTTTTGAAGAAAGATTATAAATTGTCCATCATACATAATTATTTTGCATAATGGTATAGTAAGGTTCAAAAAAATAAATTTTTTATCAAATATAGGTCAAAATTATTTATTAAAACTACTAATTTTTTTTTTTTTTTGAAATTAAGTCATTTTGTAAATACGTTTTTTTGTTATGTTTCGGTTTAAGAGATTACAGACCGCAGATTATGATTTTTGCAGTACCTTTTCCGAATGTAATTAAGAGTATAGTGAATAGTGCGGTATAATAAACTCGTTCTATGTATTTAATATTTAATATTTAATATTTAATTTATGTATATCAATTGTTAGAAAAAAATCATTGTTGACATTCCGATTTCCCATAATGACTTCTCTAGGACTTTGAATTTGAAGTTTATCAAACAAAGTACAAATTACGGAGTGAACATACTTAAAATAAAATTTTAATAATATGCTTTTTCACAGAGCACAATCCATTTTTTTTTTTTATTTTTCCAAATTTTATATGCTACTTGTTTATACTGTACACAGATACTGTGTGTATTACATATAGTGCCAATCATTTTTCCTCTCTATTCTCTTTCTCAGATATATTTTTTGTTGTTTTGGGTTTTTTCTTCATAAACATAACATAAAATCCATTTTATCTGAATTGGACATTTTTTTTTTTTTTTTTTATCGTACATTTTCAAAATTTCAGTAGAGTAGAGATATTATGTTTATATTCATTTTACCCTCCTTTAGTGTAATTTCATATGTTTAACTGTAAGGACAGAATAATTCGGTTAAAAATTTATTAAAGAAAAAAAAAAAACAAATTTTATTATTTTTTTTTTTTTTCAAATGTATATAAAAAAAAAATTTCTTTTAAATAAAATTAAACAAAATTATCTCTATTATATTGAATAAAAAAAAAAAAAAAATATAAACAAAAAAAAAAGTATACATAACCTTTTTCTTTTTTGCAAAGAATTTTCTTACAAAATTTGTATAAAATTTTGTGTTTTTTTTTTTTTTTCTTTTTACAATGTTCTGATTCTGTTTTTGTTCAATTTTTCGGTATTTCGATCCCAGATGTATCTGAAAAAAGGAAAAAAAAAAATATAATGAATTTTTTTTTTTTTTTTGGATAAAAATGGATATGCGTGTGAAGTGAATTGAAACAAGAAGAAAAATAAAATTATTTATATATAATAGTGTGTTGTATATTAAAATTAATGATTAAAAATTTATTTTTTTTTTTTTCTACATATAGTTTTGTTTTTGATACAAATTTTCCTCCTCCAGCATCATCATTACTTTTTTCATCATAATGCCGAAAACAATTTTTTTTTCTCTTCTGTTATTAAATGAAGTGGAAATAATAATATTGTCAAACATTTGACTGTTTCTTTTTTTTTTTTTCTTACGCAAAATAAATTGATTATATATTTTGGCAATTTCTTTTTTTTTTTTTTCGTTTATTTTTATGTTGTCTGGCTGGAGCAATTAATTACAAAAAAAAAAAAAATAATAATAATAAAAAATAAGAAAAATCTACTCAATAAAAATTATGTTAAAACCATATGTGATGTACAACGTTTTCTTTTTTCTTATTTTGATATTTGATAATTTCTGGAAAATATAATTAACAAACACAAAATATAAGAGTGTCTGATTTGCAAAAAAAAAAAAAAATTAATAAAAAAAAAGATTTAAAATGAGAAAAATCAAAATAGATAGTATTGAGTACTCTTATTTGTAGAATAGTGAAATAATATATATAAATAATATGTATATAACATTTAAAAAAAAAAAATTTTCTGACAATATATTAAACAATGAAAATTGAGTTAGAAAAAATAAATAAACAAATTTTTTTTTTTCCCCATTTTTGAAAAAAGATAGTAAAATAATTTACAATAATTGTTTTGTTTGCACAAAAACAAAATTTAGTTATTTTTTTTCATTCATTTATTTTATATTTTTTTTAAACATTTTATTGATAGTAAATTAATCAGAAAAAAAAAAAGCAAACAAAAAAAAAAAAAAAAACAGAGACATCAAAATTTAAAATTAGTAAGAAATATTATTGTTGTGCAAAAAAAACGAAACATAAAAATTAATGAAAACAAATTTTAATAAAAATAAACAAATTAAAATAACATAAATAAATATTTTTAAAAGAAAATATTGGAATTTCCGGTCTAAAAATAATATCTCAAACAATATATTATAAAGAAAAAAAAAAAACGAGCCTAAAAATAAACAACGATAAAATTTTTTTTTTTTTTTTTAATTTTATTTTATTTGCAATGAATTAAATGAAAATTAATTATGGAAAATAAATAGTAACAAAAAAAAAGAAAAGTATTTCACGTTTTCAAGAAGAAAAATAATTATCAAGGAAAAAGGATATTTATTTTTTGTATTTTTTTTTTTTCCTTCCCTCCTGTTTTTATTGTGGGGGATTTTCTTTCATCCTTAAATTGTAGTTTTTTGTTGTTTTTTTTGGGTGCTGGGAATTTTCATCAAAGGAAAAATCACCAAAAAAAAAAAAGAAGAGAATACTAACAAAAAAAAAATAATATATTTTCTTTTTTCATCGAAAAGTAAATATATATGTACCTATATATAGTTTTCCCAGTGAATTATAAGAAAAAATTATATTACACAATAATTATATTGGGTGCATGATAATTTGGTTAAATTTGAAATTTTTTTTTACCTTGTTTTTCCAATATTAAAATACAAGGAAGAAAGAAAAATGTATTTAAAATTGATTACATTAATTTTACTATTGAAAATATTTGGATTTACGGAATCTTTAAATAGTGATGGTAAGTGGTTTTATTTCATTTTTCTTATTTGTAATTCAAAAATTATCGCTTTTCAACATTTTTTTTTTTTTTTTTTGTAAATTTGAGTGGAGTTTTATAAAAATAAGAGTGTTGATAAATTTTTGTAAATGAGTACGTTGAAAAGGGTGATGGATTTTTTTTTGTTATATATATAATGCATACCCTTTGATGTTTCGATTTTCTAAAAATAAACAAATTACAAAAAAAAAAAAACAGATAATAAATTGAAATATGTTATTAAAACGTCATCTATATTGACAAGTACTTTTTTGAGGGTATCATTTTAGTTAAAAGTAAGAAGAAAACAAAAATATTTTTCTTAACTTTAAAATAAACATTTCATAATTTTTATTAGTGGGGTAATTCTGGGAATTATTTGAAAATTTTAAATATCTAAGATAAACAATTTATCTGTATACTATAAATTACATCATTTTAAACCACCGCAATGCTATATTCAAAGGTTTTCGTTCAAATTGATACTAAAAAAAACTTATAAAAATTTCCGATACTTATGATTCGATAGATATATTATACCGAAAGAAGTTGAAATCTTTTAAGTAAAGAAAATAAAATAAACTTTACAAGGATTTAGAACTTTACTAGCACTATATAGCAGCACTGAAATAAATAATTTTTATATGAAATCATTGTTTTATTTATTTTTCACTTGTAGTATACCTATATTTAAATAAAGATCTAAAATTTGCATTTTCAAAAAAATTTTATTCGTACCTACTTTCAGTTTAGCTGAGAATTTCAACCTCAATTAAAAACCCTTTATTTAATTTATTTTGCTGTATACTTATTGTAAAAATGTTCAACACAAGAAAAGAAAATATATATATATTGTGTAGTATTTTATTTCGCATAAAATTCATAAATTAAGACAAAAAAAATTATTCCTGCTGTTAACTAACTAAATATTTTGCTTCTAGAAGTGCATAAAAATAAACAATTTCTATTTCAACATGAGAATAAAATAAATTTATGAGTGCTTAGAAAATGAAAGTAAAATGAAGAGATTTTATTTTTTTTTATTTTTTTTAGGTACAAAACATTGAATTATGAAAATATCAGAAAACCTCAGTAATTAAAAGCTATTTTATCTTTTTTTTTGTTGTTTTTTTGTCTTCTATTTAAAGAATAACTAATTAAAAAAATAAAAAAAATAAAAAACAAAAAAAAAACAACAACAAAAAGTAAAATAGGAAATTTAAATAAAAGGATGATATTTTTAAGTCGTCTTCAGAATCTTAAAATAAGGACAAATAAATAAGGCATAATTCGTGGAGAGCAAACTATAAAATGTAGAAAAAGTTATAAGTTTGGTATTTAATATTTTTTTTAATCAAAAAATGAAAGGGAAAAACATGAAAATGAAAAGTTTAATGTTCGTATATACAACAATATATATATACATGTATATTTACTTTTCAGCTCATAGGCAAAATTCTTTAAGTAAGAGAACAAATATTAAAAAAATATATGTATGATAATAATGTATATAATATTTTATAAAAGTTTTGCCGGTATATATACATTTTTATTTTTTTAATAAAATATAAATACATTTTATAAGGACAAAAATTTATGTCTATTCTCATTATTATAAAATACAATTTTCTATATTTTGCTATACATGCAATATAGAGTTTATTATAAGCCAACTAATTCATACTAATACTTTACAGAACTTATTTCAAGACATTCAGCAAACACAAGCAAACCAAGTATTCAACTGTGGGGTGTTTTAAAAGCTTTCTTGTTTGTTGACAGAATATATTAGATATTAGTAATTCAAAATTAGCTGAACTGCTGAAAACTCTATAGCGTAGTCTGTACTTTATATAAAACTTATATTTTATTGGCAATTAGATAATTTCGTAAATATTGCTATTATGAAAAATGTTGAACTTTTTACATTTTTGATCTGTTCATTAAATGTTATGAAATTTTTGATTCAAAATTGATTCGTTGATATTAATTTTAATGAATCAATAACTATTACAAAAAGTGACTGTTGCACAAATTAGGAATTGAACCCATAACCAAATAATAAATAGAAATAAAATCATTTCAAACATTTTAAACCTGCAATTTCTTCATCAGTCTGTTATATTCAAGAGATCATCGGCATCACATATTAGTTTAAGATTTATAATTAATTATATATTTCATAATATGTTAAAAATAATGGTACAGCATAGCAGAAAAGGAATATTAGTATTAATCTTTTTAGTATTAAGTTGAGATCAGAATAAAAATTATAATAATAAAAATTAAAATAATATTTTTAATCAAAATATATTTAGTCACATTTTGTTAATAATTGCGAACTTAAAAGCTTAAAGCTAACAATTTTTTATTGAAATATCAAAATAGAAGTTCGTAATTATATAAAAAAATTAAATTTAATTTAAATATTATCTATTTTAATGGTCATAGAACTCTTTTTGTTAGATTTCATTAAAGAACAAAAATATTTTTTATTTTCTAGAAATTTTAAATTAAATTTTGCCTTCAAATAACTCAGTTTGTACACATATTTTTCATTAAAACAAAAGGCTCAATAACATTTTCCAAAATTAAAAAAAAAAAAAAAAACAAAAAAAAAAATTAAATAAATATAAAATATAAAAAGAAAATTTCTAATTCTAGACACGTTTTATTCCTCTTTCAACGAATGAAATATCAAAAATATTTAGTAGGGTCTTTTTTATTATTTTATTTTTTGGTTTTGTTTGCTAAAATGTTAATTTTATTGTTTTATAGTTAAAAAAAAAAAAAAAATAAGAAATTAGTCAGGGGTTTTGACTTTGATTTCACATTGAGTTTAATTTAAAATTTCAAAATGATGGTAAGCATCTATTTCCTGTTTTCAAATTTCAGGTGAAATATTTTTATTTGAGCCATTATCCATCGAATTTGAAAATGTTAGTTTTTTTTTTAATTATTATGTTAATTTTATTCATCCGGTCTAATTTTTTATAGGATACACATTTTTATAAGGTATTCATAATATGAACTTTCTCACTTTTCTACTTCCACGATAGTTCTATACATATTTTATATATATAAGTATTAGATAGTTATTATACTATCGTGATCACCAAATTTCCAATACCTTCATTAAATTTGGGGTTCTCATTGAGATTGAATAGCTTCCAAATTGAATTTGAAGCCTAATTTTTCAATCAGTAAGCATCTTGCAACCCAATTACTAATAATGGCTAAAAAATAATGTATTCTGGTTTCATTTTATATTAAGATTCGCAATTTTTTTTTAATTTTTTTAATTTTAAAAAAAATTATGAATCTAAAATTTTTTTTGATACAATAATCCAATAATACTTGAAAAATATTTCTGCATACTAATTGCTTTTTTTTATTTTTATATATATATAAAAAAAAACTGCGAAGATATTATTTTAGTTAATTATTTTTGGTTTATAAAGCTTAAATCATGGTATCAATTTTATTCTGGATCAATTTTTTAAATAATACTCAAACGGAATTAAAAAAAACATTCATAAGGTTGATATATGTATTTTTTCATGTGTTTTAAAGTGCTCATATACATTCCGACTGATCCGACACTATAATTATTCAATTTTTATAAATTAGAGTACCTATCATAATATCTCATAAATCCACCCCCAGCTTCCTTTTTTTGTTTTTTTTTTTAGAAAATGATTGGAAAACCTAAACATAAACATACCTAACATATGTGCGAAAATTTTTCACATCTTTAATGACATTAATAAAATTCCTGAAAAATTAAAAAAACCTTAACCAAAGCAAAGAATAATAATTATAGTATTTTGTTAGCTCGGTTATTTGTACTATAAATAAAAAAAAATATATATATATTTTTTTTAATTAAATTCTTCAATTTTAAATATAAATTTAGTTTGTTTTTCCTCTTTTTTTGTTAAAATAAAAAACAAAAACAAACAAACCTCGAAACAATGCAATGATTTGTTTGACCACTATTCTCGATACGGCACCAGTTGAAAAAAAAAAAATGTGTGTGTTTTTATTTTCAGGTAAAAAAATAAAAAAATCATATGGATACGTATCTATATATATATTTACGTCATATATGTATTCCACCAAACATTTTTATGATATTAATATACTATGCGAAAACATTCATATGTATATATACATTTGTGCATATAGCCATATTTATAATAATAATGAACATATATCCTTTTTCATAAAAATATAAAAACCACATTCGCATTAAGCAGAGTGCAAAAATTCATTAAATGAAATGAAAAATATAAGCTTAATTATTGCTCTATGAGTAAAATTCCAGTACCGCCCGTAGTATAAACACATATGTTTCATATTAAATATAGAACAATTTCACGAAAGATTAATATTAGTATTTTATTCTGCGTATTCGATAATTTTATTCTTCAAAAATTTTGAAAATTTAGTCATAATTGTGTTTTTTAAATTATCGGTACTCGAAGAAAATCTTAATTTGTGTTCAGGATTATACATTTAAACCAATGTTTACTAATTTCACCAAGTATGTATGAAAAAAAAATAGTTAGTCCCACCACCAAATCAAAGCTATAGAATTTTGTATATAAATCATTTTCTTTTCCTTATAACCTTTTCTTAATGTGAAAATTTTGCCTTTAACTCCAAAGTAACGTGAAAATACTGCATAAGGTACATGTTGTTTCTCTTTGAATAAAAAAAAAAAGAAAGAAAACAAAAAACGAAAAACTTTTTCAAAATTATTATTATTATTCGAAAAGCAAATTTTTGGGTAGAATGTTATTTCATAGAATTTATGACTCTACACGCTTGAAAAGAACCATAATATGTTCCATAAAATACGTACACTTACGCTTTATTTATTTTATTTTTTATATATAAGTATATATATAAAATATTTTACTGAAATTTATTATTCAATTGAATATTAAATAGATCTTTAAGTATATTTTATGAAAGAAAAGCTCATATTTTATATCAGCACATCTGTGCTCCTAATTATACTCCTTTTGTGTATTACAACAATAACCAAAATATATAACAAAAAATATATAAAAATAAAAGGGATATGAAATTATTGATTTGCCTTATATAAGCAATTTTTTATCAACGAAAAAACAAAAATTACCATGTAAAGGATAATGGTTTCAACAATGTTAGAACATTTTTATTTAATGCATTTTTCTGATTAAATTATGATTTTTAATTACATTTTGGATCATGTAACCTAATAAAAACTTGGAAAAAAATATTAATTAAATTTATTTTAAAAACACGATTTCAGACTATGCTTATTTTTCTTCAGAATACTTGAATTTGGATCACCGATTTATGATTAATTTTGGATTTTCACAAAATTTTCAGACAATTAGAAGAAACAATTTTTCAAATTTGTAGCGACTACAATTTTTCATTAATTAAATTAAATTCTTGATGAAATTAAAGTCCAATTAATTCAAAAGAAAAAATATATAGAACAGTTCCTCATAAAGGAAGTACTAAGCCCGTTTTCAGCATTTTGATTTAAATACCTTAATTTTAAGAAACCTTCACACATTTACTTAGCTTAACAAATTTTTTTATAGAGTTCTTTCAATATCATTATATCATGGCTTTTAAAGCTTGAAAAACGCTTGGATGGTTCAAAAATTACAAGTATTTTAGTCGCGGACGCCGAACGGACGGACGGGCGAACGTTTAATGAAGACATATTTACAGTCCGTTCTTTCATTTTTAATGGGAAACGGGCTAAATACAATTTTAACTTTTGAGCAATCCCTCAAAGAAAACAGATGCAATTATTGCATAAAAATCTTGCTCAAATCCTATTGAATGATTATAGAACTTCGTTGATTTTTATGATAGTTCGAAAGAAATTTATAACACCTAATAAAAACCCAGCTCTTTACATAAAAAATAAACTGAAAAACAGCAAACAAACAAACAATATATTAATAATTTCATGTATAATTATAATTCTAGACAAAATGTGAATAGAGAATGATTTTACAAATAATTTTTATTTTTTTTTTTTTTTTATTTTTTTTTTTTTAAATTGTTTATTTAATATTCATATTTCATACAAAAAAAATTCCTTAATTTATAGAGATTAGGATTAGATATACATTTATCCTTTACAACTAAGACATTATGATGACATTATTATCAATTATTTTAATTATGTAAATATACAATGTTTTATAAGTCTTTCTTTTAATTTAACAACTTATATGAAGTAATAAAACTTAAAGTAAACCTAACCTAACTTAAGAAGGACTTAAGTTAATCCCAAGATCACAGGATTAACCGATAATTTACAGTTACAAATAATTTTATTATTAGAGCGATAAAAAAATAATTATTACAAGATGTAACCACCCACACTTTGGATCTTAGCCATATTTTTGGGTTAGCTCGCGCAAAATTTATGTGATTTTATTATAACATTGACGTAGTAGAATATTATTATTTGGTCAAATATAAATACTGTTGATGAAATTGTTAATGTTAGAATTGAAGGCTCAATATATCCTTAGCTACTAATGCCATCATCTGTATAATTTACATTTGTAAATAAATATTTAAATTTATACCAAAAATAAATATAAAAACATTATGTCGTTAATACCATTTCTTTACATTTGGTGTTATACCATAAGTAGTTAGACTAAAAAGAAATTGATATTAAAATATTCGCGATAAGACATTATATATCAAATTTTTTTTGGTGAATTCTCTGGTCTCTAATATAATATTAAAAAAAAATATTCTTTTTGAATAAGGAAAGGAAGTTAGAGCGCATTCATTCAGTCTGCGCAACAAATTTGTTATAAAAAAAAACAACAAACGAATTTCTGAGTTCTTTTAACTTTTTTTTTTTGTTAAACTTATTGTTTTATATCTGACTGAATATTTTATTATACATAGACAACATTACATACATTTGCACAATTATACATTTATACATATTTATATATGTACATAGTTTTAATGTTAATATATATACCATATATTTGTGTATAGATGTAATGACCATATTGTACAAAAAATTTAAAATAAAATTAAACGATCCAATAATTTAATTAAAATTTTCTTGTTCAAATAGATAAAAAACTTTATAGATTTAATTAGGTGATATTAAATTGTATTGCTTGGGATATAAAAATTCTTTAAAACTGTATATTCTATTTTCACAAATTCAGGAATATTAGAAATGGCGCAAAATTTCAAGCATTAAAATTTTAATTAGTATAATTTAAGTATTTTTTTTTGTTAAGTAAGTTCAAATATTTGTACATTAAATTCAATTGTTAAGCTTAGAAAATAAATTAAAAAAATAAAATGTATCCCCTTCGTAAAACTAAAAGAAATATATGTACTCTATAGTTGTGATTATGGATGGTTATTGGAATAATCAACAATATTAAAAATATTCTTGCGCTAGTTAAATTAGTTCATAAAATTTCGGTTATTTACCCAGCAAGAGTAAGCGTATGAAAACAATTTCTCGTAGTTTCAACATATCATATTTCACAACTAGCAACATATTTTAAAAGTATATTCATTTCATTGCTGAATTTAAATACCACTTGTATTTAAAAGTTTTATCGTTAACTCACTCCATAGATAAAAATATCTTAATATTTATTCTTATTTTTTTTTTCATTAGTGACCAGCTGTCAATATGTAACACTTTGAGCATAACTAAATCGCAAAAGCAGCAGAAAATATATTTTTATTTATATCATTTTCGTGTAAATTAACATTGGGTGGTCTTTTATGAAGGGTACAGACGTTACGTCAAATCTCTTTATATACATAATATATTTAATGTGTTTATACGAAAAAATATTTTTCCATACTTACTTAAGCTCGATTTAAAAAAAAAAAAAAAGGAAATTTTCTTTAAAACTCTCTTCTGCACTCTTAATTTCTCTCAATTCCTTTCAAGAATATATTCTCCTCAAAATACAAAAAAACATACATATTTAAAATAATTTTTAAAACACATTTTTAGCAGGGACAAATAATGGTAAAACAACATAATATATTATATGTATATAACAGTCACTCTTCTATGTTGAATTTCACACAAAAATATAGAAAAAAAAATTTTTTTTGAGTTTTTATTACCAAGCATCAAAGATGCGGCGGCGACACAATAAAAATACCTTATTCGAATAAAGATTTAAAAGATTTTTTTTCATATACATGTATATTTTTAAAGGGCCATGTTTGTTGTTTCTGTAATTCCTAATAAACTTAAAAACATTTTTTTTTTCTCGATTATATATGAATAAAAGATTTTCACTTCATTTTTTCATTCATGGTGGTAAATAGATTAAAATGAATTGAAACTATTTAATTTAGGAAATAAATATTGTTAAGTTTAATTTTTTTATATTATCGTATATCAGATTGTGAAAAAGTTCTTAATACGTATAGAAAGTATGGATTAACTGTCTTTAATTTTTCCCTGAATAAATTTAATGTCAAAAAGATTTTTGATGCAAGGAGACAATAAATACTGCCAAAATAAAGAAGTTATTAGAATTGATTATGAAAGATACTAATGGAAGTCGGCTTATAAGCTCTATCACTACATTTTCAGAAAAGTAACTCAATATTGGCGCCACAATTGGATTAAGTTTTAATATCTGTTTATATATTTTTGTTTAAAATAACACATGAAAGTGTTAATCTAAAAAACATGCAAAATTATTTTTTTAGTTTCGTTAATTAAAAAAAAATAGTTTAGAACTTTATCACAATTCTAAATATATATAATTTAATTTTTTATCCTGTTGATTTATAGTTTGACTGAATACTGGTTGATACTGGTCTTCTGTTAATACATTATACAACCCTACAAAAAAGTTAATTTTTAACTTCATTACGGACCGCGTTAGATTTCCAATATCGCATTTGTTATTGTTAAAGAACATTAAGAAAAAAAAAAAAAAATATTATGTGGGGAAATAAAACGAAATGTGGAAAAAAAAAATTTAAAAGATTTTTGAACTATTTTGTATGCACTATATACAATTTTATGCTGTAAATTAAGGAAAAATAAAATAAAAAAAAACTTTGTTTTTTTAATCGGCAAATAAAGTAAAAAAATAAAAAAAAAAAGTAGATATTTGGAATTTATTTTTTTTTTTTGCTTTCTTTTCTTAAAATAACATTGAATTATTATGTATCCTATGTGCGTTCGATTTTTAATTGATATATCTCTTTTTTATTTATTTATTCTAGGTTTTTTTTTTTTACTTTTTACTTTTTTTTTTTTATTAAAAAATAACAAAGAATACTGTGGAATTCATTGGGAGTCCATTAAATGACACCATGATTTTTAACGTAGGATTATAAATATAGGGTTTTCACTTTACTTTTAATATATACACAGAAATTAATGTTCACAACTTGTTCTTCTTTATATTATTTTCAAAGTCAATTCAATGACAATATTGAAAAACAAATTTTTAAATTATGTATTAGGATTTCAGGAATTAAGAGACAATGCGAGATATCACTTTCCAAGTTCTACAATTTAAATTTGAATTAATAAATCAGGCAAAATATTTGAAAAAAAAAACTTTTATGACAGCAATAGATGTGTACAAGAACTCCTGTGTACTTAAAATACAAATAACTTCTGAATTTTAACAAACCATGCTTATCACATATGTACTTTTGATTGTAAAATAAAAATAAAATTCAAGCTTATTCATCTTTAGTTCATCTGCAGTTAATCTTTAGTTTATAATATATTTTGACTGCCCTTAGTACAAGAATGTTCGTTAATAACCTAATTTTACAATTATTTCATCATCAGATAGATACTACATTTCGTCTAACAGTCTGAATAAACTATGTAATATGTTAAAGTAAAAAGTATTATTTTATTTTTCTCTCCCTAGGTTTTACTTCAAAATGCAATTTTTTTTTTTTTTGAATTTTAATTAACTTAAATGAAAAATTGAATAAAAATACCTGTACGCATTTAAATTATTCAAACAGGATATAAAATTTGACTAACTAAAAAAATAAATACAAATATATGAAGCTGATTAATAAAGAAAAACGTATCCTTGTATATGTGTAAATAACATTATTCTGAGTATTATCAAAAATATTAATTTTGTTTTTCTAAATATTTTTTTTTATTTTTTATATAACTTCAACTTCCTTGTTTCCTTCCTTCCTTTTGATTTTATTTTTATTCATAATGCTGGAAACTGGAACCCCTATAGTTAATTTTATTAAATCTTGTAATAAAAAAAAAAAAACTGAAAAACATTTTTCAATCAAAATATTTTCCACTTAATATCTAAATTATTTGTTGATTTTGTTGAAATAGATTTTTTAATTGAAAATCTTTTATTTTATTTCTTCTATAGAAAAATTCTTTCGACTAATTTTTTATTTCTTAATTTATGACTTTCAGATTAAGAAAAAATATTACATATATACATAATATACACAATATATATATTTTGGATTTAAAATCTTTCGCAATTTTATATAAATTAATCTTAAATTAAATAGATATATTTATATAATTTTTTTTTTCTTAAAAAAAATATATAACATGAAAAACTTATTTGTTTTAAATATTTTACCACGCATTTTTAAATTAACAAGAAAAAAAATGTTTTTTCCAAGAAAAATTAAATTTTCCGACTAATTTATTTTCAATGAAGTGAACTTAAATTATACCCTCGACAAAAAAAATATATATATATTTTAAAAATACATTAAGACGACGGGTGTTATCGATGACACTACATAGTATCTAGCCTTGTTATTATTCCAAAATTAACAAAATTTTTTCATATGAACACAATTTTACAATTCATTGATTAATTTTAAAAAGATATAATTTTTAAGTGGTAGAAATCAATTAAAAAATAATTTTGGTATTAACTTAAAATTCCACAATTCTTAATTTCTTAATGTTTTCCTTTAAATGCATAATACATGTATAAATATCAGAAGTGTCATCAGGTATTATTTTTTTTATGTTTTAATTCACTGAGTTTTTTTTATCAACACGATTAGCTGAACTTTATAATTTTTTTTAAGTGGGCTTGATATTGTGGACATTAATTTAAAATGACTAAAAATTAAAAATAAATTAATAAGCCCAGACCGCATTAAGTTGAAATTATTAAGATTTATTCGGGAATCGAAAATGACATCTCCTTGCATCGTCATCGAATTCAATTTATTGAAGCATAATTAATAAAAATAATATTATAAAAAAATAATTGATTATTAAACTTCAAAATATTCATTATAATAAATTGGTAATAATGATTGAAGTATAGAAACAACCAAACAACTTACTCATTAAAAACAAAGAAATAAGAATAAGAAGAACTAAATTCAAGAAAATTTTCTCAATTATTGTATAGGTACAATTTGCTTTAAAGAATATTCAGAAAATCTGTTCTTCTTCAAAAACAAAATTTAATTCTATTTTGAATTCCTTACAACTCTGGTCAAAACTCTCGCATTCTAAAAAATAATGTTTAGTACCAGATATTTTTATTTATTCGAAAATTCTAACTACACAGAATTCAAAATTTTCCAAAACCACTTACAGTATAAATTATTATTTACGAATATTTATAAATGGAAATTTACAATCGTTTAAAATTGCTTTCCTATCTCCAAAAATTTATTTCCTTCAATCTAAAGTAAAAGTTAAAAAACTAAACGATTTCATTTTTCCGCCTCAACCCATGTCAAGGATAATAATTAATCACAATCAAATTTCTCTTCACTAAGGATATTTTTTTTTCTTATCCTTGTATATCTATAAATTATTCAAAATGAATACTTAATCCGCAACCAATAGACATTTCGATTGTCCTGTTTGAAGAAAATTTTGTGTCATAATTTCTAATTTTAATAACAATAATATAATATGTAATATATTTTAATAACATGAAATGGACATGAATAGATATTTTTTTCTTTTACATTTTAAATAGAACAGTGAACTGAACATTCTTAAGAATTTTTTATGATTATTATTGTAGTAGAAACATGTATATATTTAACAGAATAATATACGTATACTGTATAAATGTATTATGTACATACAATATTTTAATTTTAATAACACGAAAAATTCATATGAGGATAAAAATATGTACATAGTTCAACATTCAAATGGATTTTTCTATTCCAAAAAATATATATTTTGTGGTCACAGTGGCGACTATTTAATTTCGACTATTACAGTAGAGTGCCAAACTCGAAAAAGGTTTATGGAAGTATAGTTCTTAATGGTTAACAATCATGTTAAACAAACTTGAAAAGAAATTTTTTAAATATTTATAATAGAATAATAAAAAATTCAATATTTCACAATTTTTTATTTCTAAATTAAAAAAAAATAATCTGTATAATTTATTCAAAAATCGTTGTGTTCTGCGAAATCTCAATAGAAAAACTCTATACTGTTTAGAGACACACCCTGAAGGCAGCCCATTTCTCGTTCAATTGACATTTATGAGGATGCACACAAAAATTTAATTAAAATTGTTACTTCGGGCGTATTAGTAAAAATCAAAAAAAAAAAGAAAGAAAATGTAATTCAAAAAACTAAAACAAAAAAAAAACAAAAATTAAATAAATCCAAGTTGACTATAAATCATTTTCTACAAACCGAATATACAATTTATATGTATGTATGTTTTGTTTTTTTTCTAATTTCTGTGAATTTGATAATTACCAGAACAACTTAACACTTGATGCATTACTTTGTTATTCTTGGACATTTTCCAATAGACATTTTCATTCGTTTTTATATATTTTTCCTAAATAAAACAAAAAGTTAAAATTACTTTTCTCTTGTGTTTTGAAATGTCTTTTTTTTTATTTTTTTTTTTTATTTTTGTTATTTTTCTGTAATTGATTCCTTGGAATGGTGTTGTTCTTTTTTCGTTATTTGTATTCTGAAAACTCTTGAAAATAAAAAAAAATAAAATAAAATATATTCTTAAATATGTTATGACATATAAATGTTATGGTTTTTATTGTTCAGTGGCGCCTTTATGGTTTGAAAAAGTCTTTCATTTTATATTTTTGGTATAGGGTGAGGAAAAAACAAAAAAAAAATAAATTAAAATATTTCTTAATGACAAAAATAAAAAAAAAATAAAAACCACGAAAGTATCAACAACAAAGAATTAATATTCGCGAATTCAAAAAACCTTTCACTGTCTCATGCTGCTGCCACTTGAAAAACAAAATTATCCTTATTTTTAATTTATTTTTCGTTTCAAAAAGTTTTAAATATAAGTATACGTTATAGTGCCATTTTTTGATAGCTTTTTGTTGAATCCTTGAAACTTTGTTTATGAAAAAATAATTTTTTTTTTTTATGAAAATGTCGCAAATATTGATTCCTTAAGTATTTTAAGTCATTCAATATTCACATTTTATAAGAAATTTTATTAAAAAAAAAAAAATAAAAAAAATAAAAGAAAGAAAGAAAAGGGTTGTATTTTATTTTCTTTTTAATTTTTTTTTTTTCTTCAATTTTTTTGTTCGTAATAAATATTAAGAGGGTACCTCATATTATGGTCAAATTTAATAACAAAAACATCAATAGTGTATGCTAATGCTAACAAGGTAGAATTTTATGATAGTCAGCAGAGGGTGAACGAAAAATTGATATTATTCTGTTTTTTTTGTTTTATTTATTCATTTTGTATACTTATTTGAATTTTTTTAAGGAAACAAATATTTATTAATTTAAATTAGAATCACGCGAATTTGTTTTTGTTTGCAAGCGCTTGAATTGTTTATAGTAGGTATATATTGGATCCAAAATATTAAATTGAATTTTTAAGGTAATGTAGGTACATATTTATTATTTTACAACCTAAATCGCTTTCGTTTGGCCCTGTGAAAAAAAAAATAGTTTCTGTTATGCCGGTTTGCTGTTTCATTTAAGAATCGTATGCAGTATTGGAGGAACAAAGTAATTTATAAGCAAAACAGATCTTTATAACATATTTATAAAAAAAATTGATTGCTTTAATATTAAATTGTATGAACTAATAATCAATATTGTTCAAAATTTATATGTTCGAAGATTCCACATTAAATTAATATTGTCTGTATGTTCGAAAACCAATTTTTATATACAAAATTTTTACAAAGAACAATATTAAGTTTTCAACTTTTTTTTTTTGTATATATGTTAAAAATATTATAAACTAGTTCTTATATTTTCAAAAACTTATTTTTGACACTTTTATCTTTTCTAAATTTCTTCTGTACTGTATTATAAAGTGAAAATTTTAAAATCCTTAGAATCTAATCATATCATATTTAAAAAGTGTTCATATGAAACCTTCGTTATGAACCTGCCAAACAACATATAAAAGACAAAGACACAATAGACTCTATTATTATATTTCTAAAATTTAACACATTTCTAAACTCCCAGGGGTTCCTCTAACGAGTGGCCATTTCAGTACGTGATGTATTTTGTGATTTTATATTATTTTTATGATAGGAATTTTATTTTCATTTAATTTTTATTTATTATTATTATTTTTTTTTTTTGTGCCAAAGTTTAACAAAAATTAATATAATCCCAAAAAAATTTACAAAAACCAGATGGTGTTCAGCAAAACTTATTTTTCTCTCGTTCGTTTATTTTTTTTTTTTATTGTTATTGCAACATTTGTTCAAATCATCAAACTTTTATCCTTTTTTGACATAATTGATTTTTCTTCATTTTTTTTTTTTACATCTCTGTATCGTTTAATTTTTTTTTTGGTGTAATTTTTTGTAAAATGTATATGTATAGTAAGAAGGAAACAAAAAAAAATGAATGAAATTTTGAAGTTTTAACTTTTTTGTTTTTGATTTATCAACAAATAACACAAATGTGTGTAAAGCTGCTTAAAAATTCGTTGTTTTTTTTTTGCATCAGTTAGATAGGTTTTTACAATCATAAATCATGAAAATGGATTTAAACTTTTTTTTTAGAAGTTTTTCTTTTTTAATAAGAAAGGAAAACACAAGAATGTGAATAATGTCAAAAATTTATGTTTTTAACGTTTTCAATGCACATAATACATATGTATGTATTCTATATATAATCCATATATTGAAAAACAATTGAATGATGTTTATGAGTGAGCATAACATATGATTCAAATGGAAATCGTTATGATATGCACGTATCGTTAAGAACTTTACGTTCAAAAAATATTTGTTTTAAGTTTTCTACAAAAGATTAATAGCAAAGAAAAAAATAAAATAAATAAAATATTTGAAAATATGATTGCTTGTTTGCTGGATCGAGTTGGTTTTCTATATGAAAATGTAGCATACGTTTTCTTAGATGGATTTTCACGTAATATATTAAAAAAAATCTGTGTATGATCTTTTATTAAAAAAAAAAAGGAAAATTTCATCTAAAATGGTAAATTATTGTATATAAAGAGTCAAATTTTCTAGCCTCTCAATTGATTAATTCAATTTGAGACAATCTTTAAATTATTAAATTTTGCTATAAAATTTAGCCTTTAACTATATGGAAAAAAGAAAGGAAATAAAATTGTTACAATTATAATTTAGGTTTTTTTATTTTGTGTAAATAAAATTATATTCTAAAAGCTAATTGGTATAACATTGTACCAATCGTTTATATAAACCAAAATTATGCATAATTTAATTGCAAAATAATTGACAATATTAATAAATGATGAATTAACATAATCATTTTACCTTGATATGCATACATACAAAATTACGTACTCCACAAGTAAGTAATAATGTTTTTTTTGTTTGCCGTTTAAAAATAAATGTAATTCTATTAACCGCATTCCACCAAAAAATGTATTAACTCAAAATAATGTGTTTATATGTATAGTTTCCAGTTATATTTTAAATTATATTTTCAATAAACAAAAAATTTATTTAACATAATCATACGGAGCGATTATAATCGAATTCTGATTTTTTTTTTTTTAATTAAATATACAATACGTAGATTTATTTTCTACTTAATATTTAGTTTTATTTGGAAGTGTAAAGAGTAAATATTGTAAAAATTAAAATTAAGACTCTAGAGTTCTCGTTTTGCCACTGAAATTTTGTTTATGGAAAACTTCTTTTCAAAACATTGTAGGGTTTTATCTATATATTTTATGTGTTTTCTGACTGGAAACAAATTTGAAATCCGGTAATTTTTTACTTTCATGATATTATGTTGTTTATATAGATAAGAATTTTATTATACGTGGGATAAATTCAAATCCTTTAATCTTTTATTGTATCACAAATATATTTTCATTTATTAGATAAGAACAACACAATAAGAATGATATACTTAGCATCTAACTCATAAAATTGCAGATATGATTTACATAAATTGCAGGAATTATAAACATTTATGAAATTAAAAATTTAAGAATGTAAAGTGGTATATGGAAAGTGGTATAAGACTGATTCTGATCCATTTGGAAATTCTTACTATGAAATCTCAATTGTTTCTACCTGATGATTGAAATCGATATTTATGATGATGACATACAAGAATAAAATATTTATTTTTTTTAATATATTTCGAGGAATTTTGTTATATTAAATAAGCTTAAACTCGCCACTATAAATCAAAAAAGTGCAGATTAATTCAAAAGATATGTCTTTGTGACGTGTCGAAATTGCAAAAATAAAATAAAAAATAAAATCCCAAAAAATTACCATAACGTTTTAGCATTCATAAATCATTCGCCTAACATTATGTTTTTTTGCTTTTTTTTTTTACTTTTAATTTATTAAGCTAATAAATATAAATACAAACAACGAAAGCTTATTTTCAAATAACATAAAAATATATTATACAAAACCATTTTTATAATAATAACATCCATAATAATTGTGAGATGGTTTTTAAAAGGAATTTTTAGTTCGGAAATATGTTATTCAGAGTTAACATTATATGAATAGTTAGTTATATGATGAAAAACCACTCTTTTTTTCGTCCTACTGAAGCATAATAAAAAATAAAAAAATAATATATGTATAAAATCTATACACCGGATTAATGAACTGAAAAAACCTTTGTTATGCAAAATCTTTCAAAAAAATAAAAAAAAAACATACATAAATTTTTCTTTTTCTATTGACTAAATTTTTTGAATGACTAACGATTTCGAAAAAAAAAATTTTTTTTTTATTTCTCAATGTGACATTTTAATAATGATGAAGAATGATCTGATTGATGCATGATTATGTTTTTCTTTATTTTTTTTTATTATTTCCAAATAAAAATAAAAAAAAATATTTTTATTTTTTCTTACACATTTATTTATGTTTAAGCTCTCTCTGGCTATATGTGATTTTTTAATACCTTTGTACAACAAGAGTAAAGTCAGCATAATTATATCTGCATTTTTAATCAGAATTCATAATATGTACTACATATATTCTGAATTTATATATACAAAAGATAGTGTATCTGAATTAAGTACAATTTTGCCAAGAATTTTGCTTATAAATATTTATATATATATGTATAGAAACAATCTCGAACTTCGGAAATATTTGTTTATAATTTTTTTTTTTGAAAAATTGCATTTTATTTTGCATTTTAAATAATTAATCTCATAGATAATTTAGAATGCATCGCCCATTAACAATATTAGATATTCTGCAATGGAACAACATACATTTAAAAAAAAAAAACTTTATTGAATAGATAGAATTTTTTTTTTTTCTTTAACTTTAAAATTATTAAATATTATCTAATACAAATTTGTTATGTAGGCTTATTATAAATTATTTGCGACCTCATTATCTTTTACATAAAAATACGAAAATTACATCGGAACTGAGGTCAGAACGTCATAAAAGTACAATCATCAGTTAAAAATAAAAACTATCTCGCCCGAAGAAGAAGCAGAAATTAACTTAAGGACCGTTTCAGTGAAAAAAAAAACTATCTCGTCCGAAGAAGAAGAAGTTAACTTATAGACCGTTTCAGAATAGTATAGAAGAAAATATATATAAAAATATCAACATATAATTTTCGTTATTATATATTATAGATGAAAATATTCCAACTACTATTTTGTGAACTACAAGAATTTTCAACGTAATTGATGAAATCAAGTTAATTCAGCACCTTGAGTTATATAAACAAGAAACAATTCAAAACGACAATTACTTTAATGGGAAAATATTGTTGTTAAAAATTTCGAATATCACTGCTGATTACATTGTACATTCTACATGTACATTGCAAATGTAATTTTTACTTATCAAAATTAATGATAAATTAAATTTACATATCTGTTCAATTTAAAATTTGGGAAACATTTTTTATTTGTCAAACATTTGATCGCATCAAATAAAACAAAGCTATATCGCCGCGTCTGGATGCAATCAATTTTGATTTTATATCTGCGAAAGCCATAAAATTATCATAGCATTTCATAGAAAAAGTTGATTATCCATTCTGATAATTTAAAATAAATTCTCTTATGTCGAATGTTTTAATTTTTAAAATTATATTCAGAAAAAAAAAGATTTTAGGACTGCTTCTTGATAATTCTATTAAAAAAAAAAAAATTAAATAGATAAGTATAGAATTTAGATAGAATTTTTTACTTGATGATTTATGTCTTGCTTTCTATATAACAAAGTTATAAGAACTTGTTTTTTTTTCTTTTTTTCTTTTTTTTAATATTTGTTGAAGAGAATTACTAACATTATGACCTAAACATGTTATTTATAATGTAATTTATATTTACAGATATATTTGTTTTGCCATAACCTTTGTGACGATATGGTAAAATTAAGCACCTTAGGGTTCTTCATTAAATTCAGAATATTGAACAGAACAAAAAAAAGACAATATCAAAAGTGTCATTAAAGCATTACTTAAAAAAAAAATTTTGGGATTATTTATGTTCACCCTTTAATGCTATTTATTGCTTGAGGGCTAAGTAAAATGTTACAAAATATTCTAACCGTATTATCTATATATAAGTATATTTTTTTTGATATGAAGAATTGTAAAATCAAATAGCAATAATTTTTTAAAAGATAATTTATTTAACTTGAAGCAATCTAAAATTTTAAAGAAGATAAAATTTTTTCTTACGACAAAAAAAAAAATGTTTATCAAAAAATACAAATTTCTTAAGAAAATTGATTACAAGAACATGATCTTTTAAAATTCATTCATAAGAAATTTAAACATCACTGTTTATATAATGTTGTTTTATTAATGAAACTAAATTTTGAGACGTTAATATAAAAATATGTATAAACAGTATGTTTTTTTATAATGTTATCATAAAATAACAACTTAAATTTAGTCTATAATCTATATAAAACCCTTTCTTTCAATGAGAATATGAAATTGAAGTAGATGAATTGAATTAGAGTGGATAATTGAATCATTACCAATAATAGTGAAGAATAGTTTCTTAAGCAAAAAAAATTATCCTTAATTTCTGTCGTAACCAAGGATTCGGCAACTTTAAGGAAAAAAGAAAAATTCAAGATTTTAATCAAGATTTAATTAAATTATCATTGAAAAATTTTTTAGGTTCACGGAAGCTCTTAGTTTTTTGCTAAATTATAATAATTTATTTCAAAATGTTTATTTCATTATCCAATTTTTTTCTTTAATTTAAAAAATATCAATATTTTTTTTAAAGAAAATATTTAAATTAAATCTAAAATTCCGTATTTTTTTGCTTCAAAGATATTAATTTTTTTTTATAGTAATTTTAGTGAATTTACCCAAAAATTAAAATTATTTTATTTATCTGAAAAACGTGTAAAATAAAGTTAATGGTCGAATAAATTTAATTTCCCAAATAAAATAATCAAACAATAATAATGTTATTCTCTTGCATCAAACCATATGTGTTAAAAAACCGAATGAAATGTATATGAATGGAAAAAGTAACAAAAATATATTTAAAAAAAAATTTTTTTATACTACGAACATGTTTTTAAAATGCTGCCAAAAAATATTTTTTTTTTCGTTATTCTTGCCTTTTAAATTATTCACAAAATAATGTAATCCTGTTTTTTGTGCTTTACATTTATAAATGTTCGAGCTCTACATATAAATAAACAAATTTGTTAAGACAGTTCATTATGTTTTTGGCGGAATTTATCAAATAAAATCTGATAACGTATATAAGACAAAAAAAGAAAACATATCACAATTAAAATTTAGAACATATCCCGCGATGGAGAATAAAAAAGTTTATTCACCCTTTTAAAAGTCCAAGGGCAGCAGTATAGATTCATATTTGTGACTTTTTTTGTAAATTGATTTAAGTATATTGAGGTTGAGGATATGAGCACAGAACTCGAAGATGGGATTACACTTGTTCGTGAGATATACAGTAATTTTTAATTTCTTGATTGAAGTATTTATTTAAAAAATTCTAATTTATATTCTAACTTCTATGACTTAAACTAAAAAATTCTAACTTTTGTAAGGTGTTTTATTTTTAATTAGGTTAGTCACAACCGGTCACAACGTTAATGTGATTCTAATTTATTTTTTTGACATTCTAACTTTTTAAAAATTTGAGTCTCTAAATTTGAGTATTTATTGAACCATCAAAAAGGCTTGACTTAAACCGCAAATTTATTTAACATTTTTCATGAAACAAAATTTCTTTTTATACATCTAATATCATGAGAAATTTTTATATATTATATCTAATTAATTATAACATACAAAATCAATCAATAATTTTAAAATGTTTTTCTTTTTAAAATAAAATGTTATGTACGAACGACTTACATCTGAAAAATTTGCATATCATTTCGAAATAAAAAAAATAACATCTTAAATAATATTTTTTTATTTCTTTGTCATGTTTGTTCAGTGGTTGATTTTAAGGATGGGCTGAAATAAAATTTTTCAAACCTATTTTCTTTTTCTTTTTTATCAAATTTGAGGAGAAAAAAAACCATTTATTATGTGTAAATTTATTTGGCAATATAACATTTTTATGAGATATTTCCATAGTTATAAAAAAAAAGAATTTTATAAAATATAATGTTAGTAGAATTGATCAATAAAATGGTTTCAAAGATCTTTTTACATTTTTTATGTAATTAAGAAAATAACATATATCTTATAAGTATGTCTTGTTATATACTTTTATAGATTTTATTTTGTACGAACAGTGCATAATGTATACTAATCGTAGAATATATAAATTAATATACAACTTTACTAAATGAAATTTTATAAATAATGAATCACATTAAATCATTTAATCTTTGAAACAATTATCTCTTATAAAACTTTTTAAGTGTTATATAATGTTTATCCATAGTTGTATTTACATTTTGATATACAATTACTATACTTAATACAAATTAAACAATATTTCAAAATTCAACTATTCAGAACGAATTAGACATATATAAATTTTTAAAAATCCCTGGTCATCGTCATGAGTATTCAAACATACTAGTTCTATTTGTTTCTCATTCAAACTCTAAACAAGAACACAGCAAATCAGACCTTCATTTAAAAAGATAAATTATTGCAAAAAAAAAACAAATTACCAATCACAAAATAAACGACAACAAAAAGGTGGTCTCTTCTATACCCAAAAATAATATTAATTTCTAAAAAGCCAAACCTTATTCAAATACTATATAATAAAATAATAACATTTTTTACATATAAGGCCATTGAATAAAAAAAAATTTTGATAAAAGGTTAATGTTTTAGGACAATGACCGATTGTAATTAATTATTATAAAAAATTTAAAACATAAAAATAAAATATAAAAATTCAAAAACATAAATTATTTCTAAAATAAAACTACCTATATGTACTATACACACTATTTTACTTAATTTAAAAAAATAAAAATAATAATAATAATTATAATCTAAATTTGGTTCCATGTTCGATAAAATGTTAAGGCAAAAAACATGTACCTATAAAAAAAATATTTTGTATCTATTGTTGCAGGTGATTCTATTAAATAATTTATAAAATATAATCATGTAGATAGAATTTTATAATAATATAATATAGAGATAGACTATATTAGAGACATAAATGTAATATTATGAATGTATGTTCAACAAATCGCTATACATAATTAAATTGAATCATATATGCATATATTTATTAATTATTTTTTTTGTTATGCATACAGTGCTGATGCTAAGAACCAATGAGACACACCATGCTGAATTTTTCACATCAGAAGATTCAATGTTTTGTATTATTTCCTATATAGACCAAAAACTAAAATAAAAAAAAATTAATTAATTATGTATATATAATAATATTATTGAATTATTCAATCTTAAAATTGAATATTAGTATTATACTCTGTATATATTCGGAGCAAGTTATACACAGAATATCATTAGACCATGCACAATGAAAATAAATTCAATTAATTATTATTATTATTGGATGAAATTGATTTCTATATAAGGGGGATTCATTACTTACGTATATATTGTATGTTGGTCCGTAGAAAATCTCCAATAATGCATTCATTATTATGTACTCTTTTTTTTTTTTTTTTTTTTTGGTACTCTTTTATAGTATTGTCTATGTTTATTTTTCCTGTTGAATAAACTTTATCGGTACACCAAGCAATGTTCTTTATATATTTTTTTTTTTCTATATTTTATTATTGTTTCCACATTTAGAATTCGTGCGTTCAAAAAAAAATAAAATAAAATATATAAATTTTTTAACAAACCTTGACATACAAAGTTATTGCTCCACATATTCAATACTCATTTATGGAAAATATGAAATTTTTGGTATTTTTTTTTTTTTCCAAAATAATCAAACCTTTATTATGTTTTTGTTACAATGGATAACCGATAACAAAAAGAAGAAAAAAAAAAATAAAAATAAAAAAATATGAAATAAAAACATAAATTTAAAAATTTTTACATGAACCTAAAAATAATAAAGAAGAAAAAAAAACAAAATATTGTACATTATTTTATACAAAGAATAGATACATAGATAGACATATATATATAAAAAATAATGTATATATATATTTTTTTATTATTTATCAATAATGTACACATTTTTGGGTTCAAGTATTTTAAAATGTATACATAATATAAATATATTGTATAAAAATAAATAAATAAAAATAACATAATTCCTATTGTGTTCTCATTTCATATATACTCTTATTGAGTTTTCATTTTTATATATAAAAATTTACAATCAATTTTTTCTTTCTTTCTATTCTTTGATAAATTCAAAGGTGGAAAAATAATTGTGGTACGAAATCATAGATACGAACTAGATATATTGGCTTCTGTTTGAGAATTTTGTTTTTGATACATCCTGATCACGAATGTATTTTTTAATATTTACAAATATTTAAAATACTTAATTATTAATTTTACAAATTGTTAAATTGTTAAATAGAAATTATTTCACAAAATTATCTCACAAAATTCATTATTTTAGTAAAAAAAAAAAAAAATTAATACTAGTTTTCATTAGAATTCATTTAAACTTTAATAAAATAAATTTAAAAGGTGTAAAAAATTTAAATAATTTAGACCCTGAGCTGGTTGGGATTGAGAGCCTCTAACTCCGAAACCCAAAATAAAAGAATCTCAACTTTTGGACGAGATGAAAATTAATGAGACTTCGCAAGTTTTGTTATTCACAGAATCGAAATCGATTGGCTGGTTCATTACAAGCATTTTAGTGGAGGACGGACGGAGGGACATTTAATTTAAACGTATAGTTCGTTTGTTTCTTTTTTGATGGAAAACGGGCTAAAAATGGCAATATTAAAAAAGGATGGCACGTTGTTGAGTGTGATCTAGAGTTATCGTAAAAGTTCAGACTTTTATTAAATTTTTACTTTTTTTTTCACAAATTACACAAAAAATAACTATCTTTCTCTCCAAAATGCCGCCGAAATTTACAACTTAAATATATGTTTTATGTATATGCAATGAAAAAAAAAAAGAATAGAAAATAAATGTAGAAATAAAATATGTTTCGCCTTATGAATTGTGTAGGTAGCATTAAACATTAAAAACTATAAATAGGAAAAAAATACCTGCTTCGTTCATCATGAAAAAGAATTTTTGTTTTTTTTTTGTAAGATCAGAAACTTTTTTAATATATCGCTGGGTGATTCTTAAACAAATAAAAACCGAAACTAATATGCGGCTTATATCATTTCGAAAATGTATTTAATATGTCTCTTTTAATATGAAATTTTCTATTTATTTATTATTATTTTTTTTTTATTTTCTATTCCAGAAAAATATTCAAAAAATTAGAAATGGTACAAATTAGAACCATGAAAAAAAAAAAATATGAATTGCAGCAAATTAAAAATTCTTTTAGAGTTTGTTTTTTATTTTTTTCAGTTTTGTTAAAAGAATTCTGAAACTAAATTTTCTGGATAATTTGAGATAATAAAATAGGTGGTCGTTTTTCTTTTTGACAACTAAATCTGTGAAGGTTGAAATTAAAAACAAAAAATATATAATATTGAATTTTTAACAGAGGACATTTAAAGTAATTAAAATGTTATATTTTTTCTTAAAATGATATAGTGGGTACACTCAAAATCGAAAATTTTCGTTTCCTGCTCAAAACCAGCATGACAAATTTTGCCTTTTTTTATTTAATTTTATCAAATTTTACAGCATTAATACCGTCAAGAACAATTTTAGTAAATTTTATGAATAAGATTGTTCATTCGAAAGTTGCATACTAATTCGAATCTTATAGCTACGCAGTTTATATTTAACTAACTTTTTCGGAACATTATCATTATAACCAATTATTATTTTAATTTTAATTTGTACCAAAAACACATATTTCTTATTCTGAAGATTGAATCTTGTAAGCCCTTTAATAAATTCTTTTTATTTTTACTTTATAAGTGAAAGAAAAAATATTATAAACAAAATGTTAGAAACAAAATGTTTTAAAGAAAATGTTAGAAACAAAATGTTACGATTTCCATCCAACGTAAAAAAAATTGCAATCTATTTTCATATCAGTAGTACTAAGTATTTTCTTGCACAAAAGTATTTTCACGTTCTCTATATTACAAGCTTGATTTGCATAAAACTGATTATAAGATGCAAAAATTTCAGAAAAGAAATTATTTCTGCATAATTAAAAAAAAAAATTATGCATGTAAATTTCAAATGCTGAATATATATCAAATAAAAATAAATTTTCGTAGTGAAAAAGAAAGTAAAAAAATGTAAATTGACAAGTTGTTAAAGAAAATGGATTAAAGAAATATTTTTTTTAAAAAAAAGAAGCTTTGATTACAATTTATCACTATAATAAAATTATATAAATGGGATAAAAAAAACTAATTGTGGATCGATATTATTTATTTGATGATATTAAATTGGATTCAAAAATTCTGATTTTCGAATTTTTACTACTCTAACTGAGTTAGAAAAATGCAGCTAGATTTTATTGCTTTTTCTTATTTCTTCATTTGAGATTATTTAAAAAAAAAATGCGTCTGGACATCTGGGCATCTGGAAATAATAGGAAACCAATTAAAGTAAAAAGCTTACCAAAAAAAACGGAAACGGAACGAAAATTGGTCACCCTATTTTAGAGCCATTTGTACTACAGATCGAGTTTTTATTCATGTATAGTTTATTTTTTCCAAAATATTTTCTTTCATTAGAATTCTTATAATGTTGAATTTGCATTTCAAAAATTGTAACATAACAAAAACATAGCATTATATGTATATCCTTCGAAAAGAAAAAAATTAATTAAAAAAAAAAACAAATAAAAACCACAGAGAAAGCCTGAAAGAATATTATTTGTTATAATTTTGAGTTGAAAAAAAAATATTGTACAACCAAGATTTACATTTATGAAAAATTAGATTTTTTCGATGATAGCATAAATTTTTTGTATTTTTAATCTACATGATGAATAATAATTATAGATTTAGCAAAATTTTAATCTTGTCTGGGTTAGAGTTGAAAATTAAAAAAAAACAAACAATGTTTAAGGCCAACAAAAAGGATTAAAAAACAAATAAATTCATAATTAAAAAATGTATCTTTATTTCAACTTATATGTTTAAATAAAAATAAACATTATACTTTTTATGAGAACTTCCTCCTTCATATTATGTTTTGTATATTAAAGATTTGTTCGTAATTTTACTAATTTTCTTCTTCAATTTCTCTATAAGTGCGACAAAAAATTTTCGTATTATCAGCTTTAGAATAAGAGTATTTGTATCCAAACTTTATATATTTTTGGAAATAAGATATAGCGTCTTAATATTTGAACAGAGCTGCAGATTCCAATCAATTAATATCGTTCGAAATCTTCGATTTTTTTAGTTACATAATTAAAAATATTAATAAGACTATAATTCAAAATTATCTGAGTTTCGTAAATGTTTTCCATTCTTGGCTTATGTATAAGGTGTGCTTGACCAGACTGTCAGTGTTCGTGAATCGTGATTACGATAATATTATTATGTCCAACTTTATTTTTCTCAGTTGTGAATAATTTATTTAATAACAATTTATTGGGATAAAAAAAAAAATTAAGAAACATGTGTAATACAGAACATTAACAAAAAAAAACCCATATATTTTGCAGAATTTTATTTTTTTTTTATTTGAAACATAAATAAATCCAAAAATTCTCAATGAAACTGCTGTGGGCATTAAAGAAAATCTACCCACCAAATTGTTATTTAATTATGTTTATATTTATATTTTCCTCGAATTCATTCTTGATACAAATGAGTTATTATTATTATGTTTGTATAATTTTTTTTTTTTTTAAAAATGGATTAAATATGTTCTCCGAAAAATATATTGGGTTTGGATTTTTTTTTTATTATTATTATTATTTGTTCCGTTTTCTACGAAATAACTCTATTAAGGATGCAATTATTCTACATAGCACAACAATAATAATGATAAAAGGATAAACAAAATGATATTAAAATAACAAAATATAAAAAAATATATATATGTATTTTGAAGTTACTTGAAACATTATTCAGTTCAATGATCCAACACAAAAATAAAAAACAAAAAGAATTGTAGAAGGACGAAAATTACAGAAAATTCTATTACTTTTTGAATGGGAAAATGAATGAAAATTGTATGCAAGCACAACTGCTGATAATAATAAATATTTAAAAAAAAAAATTTTTTTTTGTTATCAAACTTTGATGATTCTAGTTACATTTAAAAATATATTGTATTGAGAAAAAAAAACAATTCACAAATTTAAGATTTTCTTGCCAAGAATTTAAAAATTTGAAACATTCTTCACAATTATTTTAATGTTCTATGTTTAAAAATCAATTCTGAATATTTGGTTTCCGAAGCCCATTGTGTTTTTAAATACAATAGTACAAAAACATCTTGATGTTTTGTAGTAATAAAAATGTGTTGTTAAGCATTATATTTATGGATCATCCTTATGATTTTCCGACGAACGACGTTGTAACTCCAGATCCTGTACAATATACTGACACAAAAATAAATTTAAAGTTTTTGACAAAAATAAGAGAATGAATGAACTCCATTCAAGTTTACAAAAAATAAGCAAATGTTCTTCTTAATACTTTACCTATGTACCTAAATTTAAAAATAATAATTTTGTATCCTTTTTTTTCATTGTAGAATCAGATAACCCTAGAATTATTGAACATCCAATGGATGTAACTGTGCCAAAAAATGATCCAGTTACCCTCAATTGTAAAGTAGAAGGTCATCCAAAGCCTAAAATTCAATGGTATAAAAATGGAGAAGAACTAAAAATTGAACCAGGATCTCATAGAATTTTATTACCAGCTGGTGGTTTATTTTTTCTAAAAGTAACTCATTCCAGAAGAGAAACAGATGCTGGAACATATTTTTGTGAAGCAAGAAATGAACTGGGATTTGTAAGAAGTCGAAATGCTACTCTTCAAGTTGCATGTAAGTACATATTTTTCAAATTAAAATATAGTAATACACATAGTGGGTGATATAATTGATAAATTTTTATGACTTAAGAACCAGGAAAGATGACATTTGTATGGTTCATACCTACAAAAAATACATGAAATGTAAATTTCATATTATTTATATAATGCAAAAACAATACCTTTTTTCTTCAACAGTTCTTCGAGATGAATTTAGGCTTGAACCACAAAATACTAGGGTGGCAACAGGAGAAACAGCTTTAATGGAATGTGGAGCACCGCGTGGTTCACCGGAACCAACAGTTATGTGGCGTAAAAATGGCCAAACATTAGACTTAAATTCATCGAAAAGAATTCGAATTGTTGACGGGGGAAATCTGGCCATTCAAGATGCAAGACAATCTGATGATGGACGATATCAGTGTGTTGTCAAAAATATTGCAGGAATACGGGAATCTTCCGTAGCGTTCCTTAAAGTTCACGGTAAATTTTTTTATTTTATTAATTTATTAATTATTTAATTAATATAATTAATTTTTTAGTTCGACCTTTCTTAATTCGAGGACCACAAAATCTAACATCGGTGGTTGGCAGTTCAGTTATATTTCATTGTCGAGTCGGTGGGGATCCGTTACCAGATGTATTATGGAGACGCAGTGCTACAGGAGGAAATATGCCATTAAGTAAATCAATTTTTTTTCAATTTTTTTATATCAGGAACTCAATTAAAAGTTCTTTTCTTTTTAGGGCGAGTTCATATCTTAGAAGATCGCAGCTTAAAATTGGACAATATTACTATTGAAGACATGGGAGAATATAGTTGTGAAGCTGATAACGCAGTCGGTTCTGTAACAGCAACTGGAACACTAACTGTTTATTGTAAGCTCATTGCAAATCTAATACTAAAAAAGACTAATTTAAAAAAAAATAAATTAATAAAGAATAAATAGAATATTTATAATTATTTAAATTATGTATATTCGAATATTTTTCATATTTTCAGCCGTACCACAATTTACCATTAAACCAAAAACACAAATCACTGCAATTGGTTCCATTATAAATTTTGAATGCCAAGGAGTAGGTGTTCCAAAGCCGACTATATTTTGGTCTTTTGAAGGAAATAATACTTTATACTTTTCTGGTTATGTATCCGATGACTTAAATGTAACCATTACAGCTGATGAAAGTGTTCTTTTAACAATGAAAGTAAGACGTGAAGATTCTGGAAAAGTTATAATTTGCAGTAATGTAAACTTAGTGGGTAGCATTACAAGTCGGGTAATATTAACAATTGATATACAAAATGAATTACCACCACCAATTATAGCTCACAGACCAGTTAATCAAACGCTCCCAATAAAATCTGTAATGACTTTACCATGTAAAGCTATTGGAGACCCATTACCTGGCATAGAATGGTTCAAAAATGGAATTTCAATAATTCCAAATGATCGAACAAAATTTAGTGACAACGGTGATTTAGTTATATCAGATTTAAATAAAAACACTGATGATGGACTCTATACTTGCGTTGCTAATAACCGCAATGGAAAAACTTCTAGCAGTGCTTATTTAAGAGTTGATAATCCTATTAATCCTAATATAAAATTTTATCGCGCGCCAGAGTTATCTACTTATCCAAGTCCTCCAGGAAAACCACAAATTGTTGACAAAAATGATAATTCTGTTACCCTCACGTGGGCTGCTAGTGCAAAAGTAGGTTCATCAAGCCTGCTAGGTTATGTTATTGAAATGTACGGTAAAAATTCAACAGGTGGAACTTGGAAAGTTATTGAATCGAACATACAAAATCTGTCGTATACTCATCATAATCTTATGCCAGGTGTGAGCTATTATTTCTTCATTAGAGCCAAAAATGCACATGGTGTTTCACTTCCGAGTACAATATCGGAGCCCATTATAATTGGAATAGTAAGTAGAATTAGAATTTTGATTCATTTTTTAAAATATTGAATTATTTAATGAAAAAAAAATATTTTCAGAGACCATATAACAATGACCTCAGTCTAAGTGAAGCTAGAGCTCATTTAATATCAAATGATAATATTGAACTGCTAAATGCTTCGTCTACTAAATCAACAAGTATGAAATTAACATGGAAAATTATAAATGGAAAATATGTAGAGGGCTTATATATTTATGCACGGGAAATTATTGATTCAACAGAGACTTTCAACCTTACTGAAAATTTGGAGCCTTTGCTTAAATCAAATATGACATATAAGATGTTAACAATACTGAATGCTGGAATTACAACAACTAGTACTTTCTTTGATTTAGAAAAATATACAAACTATGAATTCTTCATAATACCATTCCATAAAACAGTGGAAGGGAGACCATCAAATTCAAGAATAGCAAGAACAATGGAAGATGGTATGTGATTTGACTAAAAAACAGGGTTTCAATAATTATTTATACTTTCTTATTGTAGTTCCAAGTGAAGCACCTTTTGGTATGGAAGCACTTTTATTAAATTCATCTGCTGTATTCTTGAAATGGAAAGCACCAGCTTTTACCGCTCATAACGGTCTTCTATTAACATATCGAATTGTTGTAAGAGGGGTTGATACAAAATTTAATTTATCTAGAATTTTAACGAATGTAAGTATCGATGCAAATACCCCCACGCTTGTTTTGGCCAATCTTACAGAAGGTACAACGTATACCGTTAGCGTTGCTGCTGGAAATAAAGCTGGACTTGGACCCTACAGTACTCCTGCTACACTTAGACTAGACCCGATAACTAAAAAGTTGGATCCAATATTATCACAAAGGTAATTTTTTTTATTATACAAATTACAGTGGCATTTATATTAATTCTAATTGAATATTAATTTTTTTAAGGTTCCCAATTAATAATGAACACATGAATGATGTTTTAACTCGCCCTTGGTTTATTATATTACTTTGTACCATCCTAGTTATAATGATGTTATCATTTGGAGCTATGGTATTTGTAAAACGAAAACATATGCTTTTGAAACAATCAACATTAAATACACTTGGCGGTAATCAATCTAATCTATATAAAACCAAAGCGACTTAATCCAAATAATTTATCATTCTTATAGGTGCGCATGCTAGTGGAGTACTAAAAATACCAAATTTACCCGATTCAGGTAATGGTTACTGGATAGATCCAACGCATGGTGGTATAATTTGGCGGCCTCCTATTGGTCAACATGGATCATTTGATATACAAAAAGAACAAATTTCAGATTACGCACCTGTTTGCAACAATTCTAAATTTCCTCCTCACCAAATTCCAAGGTAAAGATTTAGTTAATTAATTATTTACCAATAACACGAATTTAATTTCCAGGAATATTTGACAATTTGACAATATACATGCATATTTATTTCCCAGTTCTCTTCATGTTTTTGTTAACTCTGAAAGGTTTCCAAAAATTAAAAAGCTAATATTTTTTTACCTTTTTACTTCATGCTTAGAATAGAATAATTCAATAAATTGCTTGTCAGAATATTGTTCATCATTTCAATGACATAAATTTCCTATATTTCAGATATATCAGTGAATATTCAAATACTCCAGCTGAATATGCTGAAGTTTCTTCATTTGAAGGTGGCGGTGTTAACGGTGGTCATTATGAATACACCACAACTAATGATAATCGATCTCACGCTCCTTATTATGCTACATCATCAATTGTTGGAGCTTCTCTTGATTACACTAATATGGCTTACCAACAACAGCCTCCAAATTATCATGCACAAAATAAATTATATCATGGATCGACAACAAGTTACCCTCAAATTTGTAATACAAATAATCGAATACATTATCCTGATTCGTATCCCTATCCCGGTGATAAGGTGAACATAACGGAAAACAAACTTAATAATTTTCCACATTATTTAACATTAAATCCTGCAAGTGCATTGGAACAGCAAAGTCCGCTGAGCACAATACGCCGTAGTGGATATAAATTTCCACGCCCTCAGAAGCATCACAAAAGTCTGGGAGATAATTTAAGTGATGATCGCTCAAATGAATTCAATGGACGGAAAGAAAAATTTTCACCAAATAATTCTGGGTCGTTGCAACGTAAACAAGTGACTAATCGATTAGATAATAATAAATTGAAAGCACAAAATACATTTGGTCATACATCATCACCTTCGACATCATCAACAGCTTATGATAATGATATTGTTGATATTAAAAATAAAAAATCGCTTCATCCAGATAGTCCTTATATAAATTGGAAAGAAAATTCAAATCGTAAAATAAATCGAGGAAAGAAAGATTTCCAACTTAATAACAAAAATAACACTGCCAGTGACAGCGATGGCAGTGATGTTAATGAATTAAAATCTAGCAGCAATAAAAAACTTTCCGATTCTAGTGTGATTTATGCTCCCAACAGTAGCAAAAGTAGTAATAGAAGTAATAGTATCAAATCAAATACCAAAATTGATGATGTCTGATTTCATAGAATTGAAAATTAGAGTTTTCTTGTGAATATTTAGAATAGGTAAAAAATTGTAGCTTCGTTCTAAAATGCATTTGAGTCTTTTGCTTAATACTTAATGAAATGAATCATTTTTACATTAAAAAATTAGATTAAAATTTATCACAGAATTACTATTCAATTACATTAAATCTTTGTAAAATTATTTTATGTGCATAATTCATGACATGAATGATTCTAATTTAATAGCAATATTTACTTTCAAACTAAACGCAAAGGGACATAAATTGGACTATTTTGCTTCGTAATCCCACAAATATAATTATTTACGAACATTAGAATATATACTTATTTTATTCTAAAGTAGAATGGGTACAGAAATATAAACAAATTACATATTACTATGAGAGTTTCATTAAAATAAATCTTATGAATGATTATTCAATATATTGTGATTTAATTAATTTTCATACTTTGTTCCCCAACAGTTTGGTTCATAATTTCTCTATTGAGATGATTCCATTAGAAACATTATACTTATTATTGTTTATAAGGCTCAAACTGCTTAAATGAAATTTAATTAATTATTTAGATAAATTATGAAAAAAAAATTTTTTTTTCAAATACTTAAAATATAGATTTAAGTTAAAGACTGATACACAAAGAGAAACTATATTATAAAATATAATTGGAAAAATAAAATACATTATACATAATAAATATATAAAATATAATTTATATAAGAATTAAATGTACATTTCTAAATTAAATGTAAAAAAAAAATACTTTAAAAACCCTCTTATGCCTGTCCATTTCGTTTAATTAAGTTTCACAATGAATTTGTTTTATAGATATGTATTATGTAAAGAAGAGAATGGAAGTTTTGGCCACCATACTATAATATTATTTATTAAGAAATTATGTAAATATCAATAATTGCTTCAATGAGAAATTTCGTAAAACTAAATAAAGTGTTTTTTGACTGTATCCAAATTCAAAATAAATTTAAAATTGTAAATTTTTATTTCAAATATTATATAAACTTTGCTAAAAAACAAACATTTGCTGTTTCACCTGTCAAATAAAGGTCAAATTATGTATGTTATTGAAAATTTTTTTTTTAATTTAAAGAAGTTTTTTTTTTTTGTACTTTTAAAGCTGAAATCATTTAAAAAAAATTTCATTTTAAATTTAGTTTTGGCATTATATAAACATCAACAGATACAATACCACTAATAAAAGTTGATTTTTAAATTGTCAATTAACATTTTACTTAGTTTTACTTAAAAAATACTAAAAATTACTACATATTATCAACGACTTAAAATTTTCCTAATTAAAAATTAAAAAATAAATTTTATTAACTAAATCTGATAATGAGTTAAAATTTGCTCAAAATTTACATGAATGTGTATTAAGTACCTTTAGCATGTAAGTCTTTCTTTTATTATTTAAACTTTAAAGAAAATGTAAATATTTTTTTTATTAAAAAAAAATTGAAATCGAAAGCTAAACCGTCTAAAATTCTCTTAAACTTCCTTTTTTTAATTTAAAATGCTCTAAAAATTGTTTAACTCTTGTTTTAAAGGGATTTTATAAATTAATGTTTAAAAATATATGGAACTAAATATTGACAAATAATAATGAAAATATTCACTATGGTGAAAATTAATTTAGCTAAAATTATTATACTTGTATGGATTATTTCATCACCTGCAAAATAATAAAAGTAGAAGATGACATTAAACATGCTTTGTGATTAAACACACATATAATGAATCTTTGGGCATTTTAAAGTGCCAGCAACATTTTTAAAATTCTTGAAGTTTTTTTATAAATGTTTTGGTCGAAACGAGAATCTTATGTACTTAATCTTAGATATTTCCTAGCCACACTAATAAAAGTCCGCTAAATTTTATTGTCATTTTTACACAAAAATTGTAATTTAATTTTAAACAATTTTTTCAAACATTTTTTCGTACAAAAAGGGTCATTCTTACGTCACATATCCAAAAAAGTAAAATTATTATTTCTTATTTAAATAAAAAATAAATAGAAAATGTTGATTCTCTCCGTGTCTGGCTGATGAAATTTTAAACAGTCAATATTTTTTTTTAGAAATTAAAATTTGTGTTTCTTTTTTAATTGATACACCAAAAAAGAGTCAATTTTAATATTACTAATGTTATTTCATTTTACCCCTGATTTCAACACTAATTTTTCAAGGCCCTTCTTAGTGGAATAAAAATAAAATAGAGTTACGTGTATATTTTAGCAAACAAATTACATTAATTTCATATATACATAAAGTATTCGGATTGAAGTAGGGAAAAACTATAAAAATGGTTTAAAAAAAAAGGAAAATTTATTGAGAATTTATTCATTGGAAGAAATATTAAAGTGATAAACATAATTATAAAAAAAAATTGATTAAAATACATATGTATTGCATTAAATTATAAGAAATTTTTTTTCGATTAAAAAATAAAACTGTATTATTAAAAACCAAAGCAGAAATTAAAAGCTGCACAAAATGATATTAAGCAATAAAATAAATTATTTAAAGAGAATTGAATTGTTATTTAATCCTTCAAAAAGATTTAGCAGAGTTTATAAATGGAATAATTGTTTCTAATATCGATTTTTTCGATTTCAAACATTTCAAAATGCATTAATTTTTCTAAGAGCTTACATATCACGAATTGATGCGATAAAGCTCTTTGTGAGAATCTTTTTTGCAATTATAACATCTGAAATTCTCTACCGAGGTAAAAAATCAAAAATAACTAGGTAAAATTTTCTTGAAATATCCGACCTGCATTAGAATCCTCAAAATTGAAGTTTATATTTTGTACAATTTGTTAATTTCAAATCTTATTATCAAATTCTTAAAACACAGCTAAAAATCTCAGTAAAAAAATTCCAATCGTAAACCAAAAATTAAAAAAAAAATCAAATGTTAATTTATTTCAACAATATATATTAAAATTCGGTTACTTTTCTCACAAAAAATATAAATCAACTAATAATGGAACTTTATATAATTATCAGGATAAATATCGACTTAATTTATTAGTATAATGGATGTGTCTGTGATAAATCTTAATAAAATTGTTTACTGTCTACTGTATTCAATTCCGGAAAACTGAACCAATATAACAAAATATGTGAAAGAGCCCACAAAAATCTGTTAAAATTATCACAAATTAATTGATTAAAATTTCAAATTTAAATGTATCTTAAAGCAGTTGATGGTCAAAATAGCATTTGCACTTTCTGGTACTGTTACTCGCCACAGCTTTTTAATATACTAAACTTGAAAGTCACTAAAGACTTTGTTAGCCTTTAAAAAAAACTTATTTTTGTCTAAATCAATAATTTAACTTACGTTGAATAGTGTTGATTTCGATATTGGAAAAAATCCACTTGCAGTCAAAATATCTGGTTTGGTTTTATTGAGCATTAGAAAATTTGATATCTAAAATTGTGTTTAAAAAAAACTAATTGACAATTCTGCCTGTAAAACTGTTTTTTCTTTTAAATAAAATTGTTAATACTTACAGTTTGATGAAAATTTTTCTGGTCTCTTCTTAGAAGTCTAGACAAAATTTCAGAAGTTTTAGAAGCCTATAAAAAAATAAATTCTTATTTCAGTCCATAATTTGTTTTTACATTTTATATTTATAACTTCTTTTATTTAATGGGTGAACAATAAATACCTCGAAATCAATTCTATTACTATAAAATGCTATAATTAATGTTATTACAGCGGGTATTATCCAAATTATGCTTTCATTTGCAACTGAAAAAACATCAGAAAAGCTTGTGTTATCAAAATCCTCTGCATTAATAGCAAAATATAATAAAAATGGTATGTGCAGTATTGACATTGTTGTAAAAATTGTTATTAATATTATTGGAATTCCATATAAGTAATTTAAATCATTCTCACATAATAATAAAATGTCTGAGCGAATTTTCAATAAAGTTTTTAATTTAAATAATTTGATGTTATCGTTAACCATCTGTAACGAAAATACAAATAAGGATACGATCTCAACTTAAATTCCTAAGAAAACTTTTATGCCTTGTTCAGACAATGAAATCTTATCATGATAATCTTACTTTTTGTGATTATCATTGTTTTTTTCATGATTTGCTCATACAAAAAAAGTGTCATCGGAAATCATGATTATCGAAAATCATGAAAAATTTCAGGGATGAGATTATAGTTTTTTACCATCCATGTTACCCATTTCTACTCATTCCCAGTTATTTTTGACTTTTATTTTTGACATATTTTGTTTATTTACAAACCAAAAAAAAATTTGAATAGCAAATAATATTTATGTTTTTATTTTGTTTGCTTTCAGGTTGTTTACTTTTTTTGTTTTCGTTCATAATCGTGTTCACACAGGTTTTCAAAGTATGATTATCTACACAAATCACGATTACGAAATCATGATTTAACCGTTGTCTGAACAAGGCATAATTCAAATAAACATTGATTGCACAGAGATGACGGTAATTAGAATTTATCATGTTCAAATTAAACTTAAGACAAAACAATTAGAATATAAAAATATTCGAAGCAGCTACCATTTTAAAATTTATCACATAATTCATTCCGAGAAATATATCTTTGATTTCTGAATTTAATAAATTAAGATAATCTCCAATAATAACAATCAAGCATATATAAAATGATAGGACTGTGCTACTTATAATCTGCTGGATTATATAAATAATTGCTGCAATAAAATTTGCCATTTTTAATTCATCAAATACAATGTAATCAAGTAAAGTACTTATTAAAAATATTAAATTTAAAAATATATAAATTTTAAAATGAATTGCATAATTTTTCTCGATATTATACTTTGAAATTTTTCGAATTGATTGTATTATTGTAAATAGTTGATTAATAATTGTGTAATGATAACGAAAATTAATTAACATTATTAATGTTATTATTATTTGACTTAAGCAGGCAACTATTAATTCTACATATTCATAAATATTTGTAGTTGTACTATAGTAGGCAAATCCAAATTCGTGCATATGTGCAATTAAGTAATAAAATGATACTACTAATATAATTTCAATTGTTATTGCTATGAAAATAGTTTTAATTGTATTTTTAATCAATAATTCAAATTTATTTTTTATTTTATTAAATGAAATTGGTGAAATTCCGAGCCAATTTAATGCTATAAAAAAATATCCAAGAGCTTCCGGAACTATCATAATAATAAAGATTTAGATAAATAAATTCGTATAAATTACAAGAGTACTCAGGAGGTATATTTTAAATTTTATAAATTTTACTTCTTATATGCTTTAAAGTTATTATCAAAATAATATGTATTAAATTATTTTATACGATAAAAACAAACAATTAATTTAAGTAATATTGATTTTATTCTTCACACATGATTAATTAAATTATTAATTTTACTAAAATTTTCATATGTTAACATAAATTCGAAAAAAAACAATTTCCATTTTGTTTATTATAATGTTCAGTGAATAATTGACCATTACAGTCACTATAATAATATTTAATTGTAACTAAAACTCATGATTTTTTTTATAAATATTTTTCCCATTTACGAAATGTTTTGCCAAATGTACTTGAAAATAATAGTATACATATAGATGTTTACAGAAATAGCAAGTTTATAATTATAATAATCATAATAAATGTAAAAAGCAAAAAATTAAATCATAATCGTTATAAAACTTACCTTTGTTACAAAATTTATGTAATATTCTGTGTGCTCGAACTGGACAGAAAAATTATTAAGCCTATTTTATATTATTGAATCTTATATTTTAGACTCAAAATCAAAATGCTTTGAAAAATATTTTAAAATTTAATTTTATTTTATTTATTTTAATCTTCGTTATTTACCAACGTCAACAACTCTAAATTTTAAATGTACATAACTACGATATAAATTTAATGTTTTAATAATTATCTCTAAAAATGAAACAACACCAAAAGAATTTTTATAAACTTATTATTATTGATTTTATTTTAATTATTTTCTTAATATGCTTTTAGTTCATTCTGACATTAATTTTTCTAGAGCTCACATCAGTAAATTTCATTATTTCACAATAAAAAATTTCTACAAAAAATATTTTACATAATAATGTTAAAAAATAATTCATACGAAATAAAAGCTTTCGAAGAAGCTATAAAAATTTGTAAAGGTTTAGAAAAATCATTATCACATGCTCTACAGAAAGTTCATCAACTGAATTTAAAATACAACACTGATTGGTTTTTCAACAATTATAAACAAAATTCTTATTGCAATTCATATAAAAATGATGAAGACAAATATTCTGAAAATGAGAAAATATTGAAGAAAATAATGCCAAAAACTTCCAGATCAACAACCCGATCCAAATTGTTGTCATCACGAAGTATGAATAGTTTATTAGAATCGAATAGTGGTTTGAATTTTAGACTCATTAAAATAAAAAGATTCATGGAATCGTTATTATTGACTTTGAAAAATGTTAATAGAGTTAACAATAAAACTAAATCAAGTTTTGTACCAAATCGAAACTGTCAGAATTCATTATGTAAACACCCTTTATTTTTAATGCTTTGGTGAATAAAGACTTTACACTTTTTTATATGAATTTTTTGTTTTTTATTTTTAAAATTCAAATATGAAACCAATTGAACCATATTAAATAAGTTATTATAAATTAGAAGAACTTATATATACATATAAATATATATTTCTTATAACTTTCTAGATATAATAACTTGATAATGAAGTTAAACAGCATATTCCTCATTCTTTCGAAATAATGTGTAAAATTTTTAGTTTAGGTTCGTGATAATATCTATAAGTTAAAAAATGTTTCCAAATTTTTTAATCTTTATAAATTTATCACCGAATTATTATTAAATTAACGTTAATTTTAAAATACTTAGTTTCAATTTTTTTGTTCGACCATCACGGCCAAACTTTTTTCTTATTTGGCCAGTCGTGCATTTATTAACTAGTATGATGATAAAAGACTCAAAAACCTAAATATCTATTTTTTCCACGTGAACGTAAATGTGAATATGTGTCAATTAATAAATGTAGTATCCATTGTATATTTTGTATATTTGTACATTGTATATATTTTGTATATTTTCACTCTGATGTTTCTGTAAATGGAAAACAAAAATAATTTTTTTAACATAATCTTAAACCCCAATAATTTTTTATGTGCAATGTTCATGTTTTTAATTTTTGTTTTTTTTTTAATTCAAATTACACAAAAACCTTACAATTTAAAATTTTTTTTTTCCCCAAATTTTCAAAAAATAAATGACCTTGTTACCTACATAAATAACAAAAATAATGATAGTTATAAAAATATACATAAATTTTACATAATATTTTATTTATATGTTTTTCAAAAAAAAAAAAAAAAACATAAAACTTAATATTAAAATGTAAACCATCTCTATAGGTAACCACAAAAGTTTTGTTAAATCAATAAAAACCGCAAGAGTATTCTATTTGACCGCAAAATCCTTTTATTTTATTTTTGCCACATACCTAGCAAACATTTACAGTATGGAGCTTTGAGAAAAAAAAAGTATTATAAGGAAGGATAATATAATAAATAAAATTTTCCATAAAACGTAGCAAATCCTTTTTCAATAATATTTAGTTGAATAACAGATTTTTAGAAGGATTAAAAGCCTAAAAAAATATACATAAAAATGGAATTAAAATATAAATTGCAAATACCATCAAGTAAAATTCAAGCAAGATGGTATAGAATTTTAGTTGCCAGACGTATTGGAAAATGTTCATTCTTTTTGAAACCAAATCCAAAACCAAAAGAAACTTAGTGAGTTGATAATTAATAATACACTATATCGTCTGCTGAGAAATGAAACAATGTATAATGAAAAGTATAGTTTCGAGTAATTTGAGTTTAAAGATTTGAAAATAAAAAAAAACGTATGAAAAAATATCAAGTAACGTAAAATTTTCATCTAAAAAACACATTTTAATCAACATTAAGAATATTGCAAAATAGTTGTACCTACTTATAAAATCGAGTACGAGGAATCGAATGGTGCTATTATCTAATATAACGACGTATAAATATCATACGTTGTTTCATTTCTTAGCAGACGATATATCCTAATTTTGAAAAAAATAAATAAATAAACAAATATATAAAAATTATATGTAAATTAATAAAATAATAAATATTTCAGTGCCGATGTATGCCGAAAACGCTATCGTAAATCAAATAATAATTATAATAAACAATTTCGAACAGAAATTGAAAGATTAGAAACAATGCAACCATCGGCAGCAGCTGCCATGAGATTTCACAGGTATTTGGAATTTATCATACTTATCTACGCACGGTAAAAAGAAAAATTATGGAGATAATAGTTGTAACATCCTTATTTTTTTTTATAAATCATAAAATTCGTTGCAGAGACTAGATATATAGATAAAATACATTTTAATAAATTTCAGTTCTAAACTTTTCTTTGGACTGTTTGGATATTTTTGAGTCGACCAGTCATAAACAAAATTTTACAATATTTAAAATATACATTTTTAACGTCGAAATTATATAAATGCATAAATTTCAAGAAACCAAATTACATATTACGAAAACGACAAAATCTAATGTTGGCCACTTTAATGTAAAAATAAATTTTTTTTGTTTGATGATGATTGGCTTAATAGTCAAAACTTTATTAATAAACATAATTCTTTGAGTTATTTAAGAAAAGTAATAAATTCTTTAAAAATAAATTTGAAATACTTTCTTATTTCATGTTTATAATTTTTTCTCTAGCTAAATGAAGAATTTTTTATTGACAATTTGAATAATCCTTTCGCTTTTGTACTCTTTTTTTTTTACGTAATCTAAAAATTTCTACAGCTTTCGATATAAAATAAAATTATATATACATATATATACATATTATAAAAGGATAATGAAAATAAAATATGTAATAAAAAAAAAATAATAAAAATGTATATTTAACAAATATTTTCAAATTCGTACACAAATAAAATGTTGTAAAAACAGCAAAATAGATTATTTCTATTAGAGCTTGCACCCCTTTAGAGTTTGAAATAAATTTAGTACAAAAAAATAAATAAATTGGAAACCTTTATAAACTCAACTATTTTTATCTTTTCGTTGCATGCATTTAAAATTTCAAAAAAAAAAATCAAATTACTTTCACTCATGTTCAATGTATGCAAAATTTATTGATTTCCATTTATTTTAAAAACATAAATTTAGTAGATCTTTAATAAGGAAATGAAAACAAAATTGCATAATGCCTCGCTCAATTAATAAGAGTTTTTAACAATTTTGAAAAAGCAAAAAAAAAAAAAACATATTTCCTGTTAATTTAATAATTAAATTATTGAGTCTTTTTTTTTTTAATTTGCTAAATACTTCATTTTAGATGAAATCTTCAGTTGCTGTTGAAGCTAGACTTAAAGATCCAAATCGTTTAAGATTAAGAGAATAACAGAACTTACTATAAAATGATATACTTGTTT